>JAPYZJ010000283.1:0-55146 GCA_030522765.1 Ophioninae sp. B BG-2022a
ACGAGTGAGATAGGCAACAACCCCCCCCCCCTCTCCCCCCAAACCCCATGTAGAAGACGAGAAATTAATCGATCGATATATCTATATATATATATATCATATCCTCTGCTTGCGTATCCCTTTCGCCCTTTTAGTTTTGTGTACGCGCACTGCTTGCTTCGGATACGCACCCCCCCCCCCCCTCACCCAGTATTCGCCCCATTTTCGATCGAATGGTAACAATACCGGCCATATTGATAATCGACTGTACTAATTTGTGTGTATAATTAGACATCTCATTAATCACGCTTTACACCCTATTTCCTACCATCAAGCAGCCTGCAAAACACACACGACATTTTATGTGCCTCGCGACATTTTGTATTCTCAATTTCATCGAAACGAACGAATTATAAATGCGTATTTAACAATTACTTTTCGGATGTGAAAAATTGAATTGGAGAAATTGACGAGAAAAAAAAAAAAGGAAAGGTTCAAAATGAGGTGTCGTGTGAAACGTAAAATTACGTTATTTTGAAGTTTTCTATGGATCCAATATCAATTGTACATAAATGATAAACAAATTGTGCGCTGACTGTGCGATCGCACTATTTTATGTGTACATATTATTATTATTATTATTATTATTATTATTATTATTATTATTGAACATATTTCCTCTACCCCTTTTCATGTAGGCTAAGCGACTCGTCGATTTTCATCGCTACACTTATTTTTAATCATTATTTTTAATCATTATTATTAATTATTATTATTATCAATCTTATAACTACGAAGAAATATGTTGTTTCCCTTAAGATAATTTGTTGAATAAACTGTGAATGAAATCCAACAATCGTGAAAGGTCTTAAAACGAAACAAGAAAAAAATCCATTCCCTACGTCGACACTTTCGTATATATCGGTGAATGTAAAAATGGGTAAAAATCGGTCCGACATAGCGGATTCTCCAATGCGGGGTTTTTTGGGGGAGAAGAAAATTGGGGGAATCCTTTAAGCTCCTGTGGAGACAGACATCGTTGCATATATTAGCTGTGTTGAAAATTTTTTTAATTAGTTGAGCACCTGAATTTAACGTAAAAAAAATGCTTAAGAAAATTTACGAAATTGATAAAAAAAAAACTGATAACACTGAAAACTGATAAAAAAAATAATTGGAAGCGCTTCGGGTTAATTAGGTATAATTAGTGAAAGCCTGGCGTGGATTTTCAACGAATCAAGAATTTGCATGAGATTTCATGAAAATGATGAAATTGATAAAAAAAAAAGTTTATTCGTGAGTTTGGAAATCTCGTCTGAGACTGGTCGACAAAATAATGACTTTTTTATTTGGACTTGGAAAAAATCGTAATTACTCGGAAAAAAATTGTAATTTTTTACTCGAACCGATTCTAGTTTGTATATGAAACGACGGGTCTCTAGATATACTTCTGGACTAACCGAACTCTTTTGCATTTTTACCGTAGAAATTCCCTCTCGCAACGACAAATTCTTCTGACTGATAGAGCCAGAAAAACCGCCGTGTACATTTAATCAATACGTCCAATTTGGAACTGAAAAATCCTTCGGAGTGTTATATATAATCATATATATAAAACACATGTATTGGGAAGATTTTTAGACGACTAAAAAAAAAAAATTAAAATAAAATTAAAATCGATTGATACGTCATCGAAAAAATGACTATTCTCATTGGAAGTCATTTTCTCAAGCGTCAGTAGAGCATCGATTATCCGAGTCAACCTGGATCGGATCACCTTTCGAAAAACCGAATAGCAAAATTCCACGGGCGAAAAAAAAACGACAATTTTTTCAATATGATTAAAAATCAATATATTTAAAATTGCAATGAACATTAATAGATTTTTAAAATATTCGATTTACAAAAATTAAAAAATGTCTGTTCAGGTATAACTTACATTTGTACATTTTTTAATTCAAATTAATTTATTTTCTAATTGATTGACAATTTTCTTCGAAATCGGATTGGAAAAAAAAATTGCTCACGGTTGCTTTTTTTCGTTTAGATAATTGATATTTTCGATGAACCAAATCGCCGTTCGAATAATCGACGTTTAACGTCGTTTATTCCGTTTACCAAATTTCCAATATAAAAAAGCCCAGGAATTCTTGCTAATTGAAAATCGTGAATTTTCTTCGTACGAAAAGTGAACTTCTCGTGAAAGTGAAAAGTGAAAAGTCTCGTAAATTCGGCTCGTCCTTTGAAACATTCGAGGGACCGCAAAAAGTGCTTCAACGCGTGTTTTTCACTTTATACGTATATTTCTATAGCTTCCCAATATATGCACTCTACCTGTAAATATACGCAAACGAAATGGAGTGTGTGCATAAAATTTGGTTTTTCCAATAGAGGAGAAACAAAAATGGCAAGCTGCGAGAAGAAGGGAATGAAAATAATAATAAAACGACTGGTGACTAATATTGATTCGTTTCGGATTAACAGGGGCACCAATCCGTTGGCGCCAGACGCGGTGGATCTAACGCAATTGACGTCGGTGAGCGAATGGCTAGGATCAATCAAGATGTCGAGATACGCGGAGAGCTTCGAGCGCGCGGGTGTAACGACACTCGAGGCGGCGGCGCGTGTCACGGTCCAGGAATTAACGGCTCTCGGTATAACGCTGGTGGGTCATCAGAAGAAGATAATGAACAGCGTTACGGCGTTACGAGCCCAGATGTCGGCAACGTCCCAGGGTTTTCTCGTTTAACGTGATAAAACCGCTATTAATCGAGTCTCTCGACGAAACTTAACGAACGAACAAACCCAAACAAAAATTTCGACAAAATGACAAAAAAAAAAAGAAAAATCGATCAAGAAACAAAACGGAAAAGAAAAAGAAACCCAAACAAACTCGGATAGTTGTGACCCGAGAGACATTTTGATGGGTTACATCAACGAGTGATAGACGAAACGTAAATAACTTTTATCTCGAAACGAGATAAACGAACGAACGAGCGAAATTTGATTTTCAATTGAGCGATGTACCTTGAAGATTCTCGACTCGTTCGTAACGAAGAAGAGAATAGAATCGATGCGAACTTTTCATTGATCGTTCGAGGGCATTCGCGACCGAACGGTCTTTGACCCCGGAGACTGTTGAACTCGGGTCACTGTCGCTTCAAGGGCGAATATGATTTCCTTGCAAAATCTCAAAAATTGCAACGAACGAAAAAACTTTGCCTACTTGCGACATTCCAATTGATACACGACTGTCTCGACGTGAAACTCGAGGAACTGACGTAAAAACAGGGAAGAAATGGCACGCGTGTTGAAACGGTTTCGTATCCCGGTTATTTGTCGATTGATGATGATTCGTCGATAGGAAGAATGCGATGAAGAGATACGAAAAAAAAAAAGAAGAAAACGGCCGCGCAACCGGAGTTTCCGGTTGGCCTGATTTTCACGTGTTTAACGCCAGGATAGATACGTCACGCGACTGTCACGAGACCACTGCCTAAAGCTTTACGTTTTACACATTTTATCGATACGAAAGCGTTGTTTTTTTTTTTTTTTTTTGCAAACGCCGAAACGATTGTTCTTACGAATAAATCGTGACTCGAGCGAAAATTATTCGAGAAACGACGTTATACAGCGAATGGATAACGGCCTAAAAGAATATTTGAATTTCCGTCAGCGAATTTCAGAGGGAAGATATAAATCGAAGCAGGAAAGTAATTGAATACGAGCACTTGTAAGTAGAGATCGAAAGTGCGCGTGCGCGACGTATATAAGAGCGTTTTTGAAGGAAAAAAAACGTAGGCCGAATCATTGCTCAACGAATAAGCGGGGCTTATGAACGAAGTGGCGAGAATCGAACGACGAAAACGTGTATGAGATTGTATGTATGCGTGTGCGCCTGTGTATGTGTGTGAGTGCGTTATTAAAATGACCATCGACGAGATACATTGACGAGTCAGCCTTTTTACCGACAAGTATAGGGCGAGATTAAAAAAAAAATAATAATTTATATATATTAAAAAAAAAAAGCGCGACGCGAAGACGAATATTTGTGGAAACGTTCGAAGTTCCCCGCGAGATCGTATAACGCTTGAAAGTGGAGTTAGACAATTATGGATTAAAGAATAAAAGAATTGAGTTTGCGGCTCGATCTCTTTTTTTTTTTTTTTTTTTGGATGACGCTTTGTACTAAAAGAAAGAAAATATAACGTAACGAGAAGTTTAGACAAAAAATACATTCGTACATTTTTCTATGCCTCTTTCCGTTGCTTCGTTTTTTATCGACCTACTTTTAGCTTTTTTTTTTTAGCCTAATGATGTAAGGGTAAACGTGTGTTCGTGTATGGACATTTATACACATTCTCACGTATGCGTAAGGTGGTTCATTCAACGCAAGTGTTTTGTAGTTTTTATGGAGATTTAAAAAAAAAAAAAGAAAAAAAAATCGAATAGAAAGCTTCCTCGAGCACGAAAAACGGAAAGGCCTCGTAACGGGGCCTTGATACACGCGCGATTAAACGTGAGATCTTAGTTTTTAAGCCCCGGTGATTATTCAAAGAAAAATCATTTTTTGATACGACTTTTTTTTTTTATTTCCCAACGATTGGGATGTACAGCTTTTACGAACGTACAATTTTGCTTGCGATTGTAGTCTGACACTCGAATAATCGAAAATTCCGTGTCCACGAACTCGTCAAACTCGGTCTCAGATTTTATTTCGATCGGTTGAAAAAATTGTTTCTTTTTTTCTTTTCTGTTGTTTTTACTTCGAACGCGTACGAAAGTGTTTGTGCGTCTTTCAAAATACTAAATTTAATTTGCCATACAACGATACGTACCCGTAATAGAAGGAAGAAAATTGTCGACCTAAATAACGAAATGAGCCATCCTTGCATATAAGTATATACGATAAACGTGTACGACTGTATAGAAGCGAAAAGATTATATAAATACGAAAATACTATCGATTATGTGCCAACGCGAGATTGTCCCTTGCTATTCTCCTTTCGCTGTCATTGTTTTTTTTTTTTTTTTGTAACTTTTGTAACTTTATTTCTCTTCTTTATTCGTCAGCGTATGAGTTTTCTCGAATTAGCCACAGTGAGAATATATATATCGACCAGCATGACGCCCGGCACAATTTTTGTAAAATCGCGTTTCCTTTCTTCCCCCCCCTCTTTATCGTTTTCTCCTTCGCGTTACAATCGTTTTTTTTTTTATAGAATTATACGTGAAGAAGAAATTTCTGTTTTTTGTTTGTTTTATATACACATTACGAATATAGCGTTATACATTCTAAGCGTAATAACGAAATAGCGAGATACGAAGTTTGCGCGAGTGCACGTGGTGCCAAGTACACGAAATGGGTAGGTTCTCTGATTCAGTGAAAAACAAAAAAATATGGAAGAGAAGAGATCGAGACGAAATAACGAGAAAAACGGGGTAATCGCTGCGCTCTGATATTTGCATGTGTGTTTTCGTGTGTTTGCGTGTGTGCGCACGCGCGTACGTGTGGGTGTTGAAAAAGAAGAAAAATCGGAAGAGCCACGTTCGGAATAATATAAAAAAAAACAACAACAACAAAACGGCAATGAGGCTTACTCGTTTGACGCGAAAAGAAAAAAATCGTAGAAAAAAGAATTTATGAAAAATACACTCACACACACCAAAATTTATCGAAGCTCGGATCGTTTAGATGCTTTCGATCTGTCCTGGAAGAAATAAACGACGTGGGAAGAGAGACATATCAACGTGTACTGTACATTTGAGAGAAAGAGTGAGAGAAATCGACCACAAAGGAGGGACGATCACGCGATGCAAAAAAGTGAGGTTAGAAATCGCGAAATTTGGCGATTCGAACGGTACTAACGAATAGGAAAACGCGATCCGAAATCCGCAAACGGAAAAGTCGAAAAAACAATGTGCGAAAGTAGAAAGAAGGAGGAAAGGGAAAAAATACGGAAAAAAAAGTGAGAGTACACGATACAAAGTATACATAATGATTAAAATACACTCGTCTTAAAACCGATTCAACGAATTCCATTACGAAGCGATAATCTACGTCCATTCCAATTTAAAAGAAAACATAGAATTTAAAAAGAAGATATAGGTAACGAGATAGAAAGTGGATGAGTAGATCGATAGACCTGCGCGGAGAGGAGAGAGAGAGAGAGAGAGAGAGAGATTCAAAAGTTAAGAAGATAAAGACAATTTAGGACACGTTTATTCGACGAGAAAATAAAAAAAACAAGTAAAAGTAATAAAAACAGGCGCGAAAGTTCGAAACTCACACGCGAATATTGCTGTTGACAAACGTATAAACAAATCGACGATACGAACCTCGGATCACCCAACCGAAAATTAAAAAATAAAGAAACGACGAGGAACGAGATAACGAGACGCGAACGAAAAAAAAAAAACAAATAATAACGACTAAGCAATAAAAGTGAAGAAAAAGAGAAAAGAGAAAAGATATAATTAAAAAGAAAAGAAGAAATACCCGAATGCAGATTTTTTATATAGAGAATGTTAACAAATTTCAGAAGATATTAAATTATCGATGATAGCGCTATTATATCTTCCTAAATGTTCGTGATTAAAGGTTTTAAATGATGATTATTCAGGCGAGTGTGCGCGTGCGGGCAACCAACGGAGTGCGTAGCAAAATGAGATTTAACGGAACACGAAAATTGAAAAAAAAAAAAACAAAAGAAGGAGAAGAAAAGATACAGTCGTAATTTGTGGATAAAATGAGATGGATATATGTATAGAGAGAAGAGTAGCGCGAATTTCGAGGTCACGTGACCGGACGAACGTCCAGGGCAATTTAAACGACGATAACGATTGCCGTCGCAATAATGATTATTGTTATTGATAGCGATGGCGATCGCGAGATTCGCGACTGGATTTAAAAGAAGAAATTCTGAGCCGTAATTATCTGTGTCTAGAGCGATGAGAGAAAACTGATAAAACGGAAAGAAGAGAGAATGAAGAAACGCGGAAACGAAGTACTAAAAATTATATAGGAAGTAACGAGATACAAAACGATTGTAAATACGATTGAGAACGCTTTCACATATAATAAACGCGACGTGTGTACCGAGCTCGTCGACAACGATATTCCAAGGTCAGAAGAATTATATTTCGATAAAGCCATTATCAACGTGACACCGTCGTCATTGTTTTTTTGTTTTTTTTTTGTTTTTCTTTATTTTTCATCACACGTTCACGAAAAAATACGAGAATAAGCTTGAATTAGAACGAATGGAATTCGCAGGATTCTTTGCTGGTCATATTTTTTTATGGACGAGAAACCGCGTGATTGTAATCAATGCAAGAACCGAAGAAGAAAAAACGAGTCAAACAAAAGCTTTCGAAAAATTATATTAGAGAAAAAAAGCTTCGTAAAAAATCAGCAACGTTGGTGAAAAAAAAAAGTAGTTGTAAACGATTTTTCGGCCGTACGAAGAAACGTGCAAGACCGTGTGAAAAAAAAAAAGAAAAAACCTAGTAACTTTATGTTTATATTTAATTCTTCGTTGAACGCCCTCTCTGTGCACTACTATATTTATTGAACCAACGAATAACGAGAAGAAAAAAAACGATACGATTCAAAGAAGTAAAATGAGAAACGTGAGACGAGAAATATTATTTATTGTTTAGAGATCTGACGAAATTGAAGATTCCTCTAATTGTCGTATACGTTTTATTTAAATATTGTGTAGCTATTGTATTTAGAAGAAAAATGAAAAGTATACTATACGCGTAATTGTTTTTTTTTTTTTGTTTCCAAGGTTTCTCGAATTTCTCTTTTATTTTCACCGTGAAAAATTGATCGATGTAACGAAACGAAGTTTACCGGAGCAATGAGCAATGAAGATATCGCGATCAGCTGATCGCGATATTATTCGCTACGTGAGAATTATTAAAAAGCGACTCTCACGGTTTTTTCGTCCCTCACAGGCAATTGGGAGTTCAAAAACGAGACGGCAACGGAAGACACGAAAAATGAAATGAAAATAAACGTGACGAAACACGCTGTGTAGTCCATGAAGTAGTTATCATTAAATAGCGTAACACGAGGAGGAGAATAAATGCTGAATGAAGATTGTACCCAAAAATTCGATCGACGATCACGACACGACCGTTTGTGGTGATCGATCGAATTTGATTTTCTTCTTTTTTTTACTTTGTATACATCGTGAAAAACTCGATCGTAACGACGAAAGAGGAACACGATAATTCTCAAATTATTTTCTACAACGTGTCCAGCCGAATTTTTCAATTATTTATTTTCGATCAAAATAGCTTTGCCGGAATAAATTTTCTTGTACAATAAAGTTGCGTGACACGTGAGAAAACGGCCACACATGCGTACGTATGTAGACGAATATTGAGAATGCAGAGAGAAGCAAAAGAAGATAAAGTTATTTCAAAAGAAAAAAAAACAAGGATTATATATCGAGAGGCGGGACAGATTGAGCGGAAAAGGTGGGGGAGAATAGAGGCAAGTGAAGATAGAAGTGATATGATGAAGATGAGAGTGTCAACAAAATTTCGGAATGTGTCTAAAACATTTTTCCTATGGTGTTGTCAAAACAATGTTGAATGTACATAAGATATAATAAATAACATACCTTATACTATAAGTGTCTCCGTGTTTCATTTTTTACGACGAAAACCACTTCAAATACGAAAAAAGTACAAAAATTGACGTTCAGTAGAAAACGCTTTGCATCTTTCCAAAAGTTTCCTTGCGTTCTTAGAAATAACACTGCACTCAGTGATAAAAATAAACAAGCAAAGTTAAACGTCACACGAATATTCGATCGATTTACCCGTGTTCTCTTCAGCCACCATCGGTACACTGAATTCCTGTAAAGTCTCTAACGCCATCTCGGGTGTAAGTACAAAACGAAAGTTTTATTGACGTCCAAGTTGAAAACACCGAATGTAAGAGGCGCGTTAGTACGTCGATCGTCCTCGATGGTCGTCGGTGCTGCAAGTGCTTAAAATCGTTTAGAATCCATCGTTAATGCATTATCCTTAAGAAAACTGGAGTAAGATGACGGTCACCAAAGATACCACTCTCCCGACCGAAGAAGAGCTCACGGTCGAGGAGGTCAACGTCGGTTTTCCAGTATTGCAAGCGGCGGCTTTTACTATGGGCAAATATTGCGAATCCCATATTAACGTGAGTCCCGTTGGTATTCGGTGAGGTACCTCTTCACATCTTCCTCCAAGAACTCATAAGTTACCACGTTTCAAGATTAATCCCGAAGCGCCCTTTCAATTGTTACTTTATTTCTGACCTTTTAACCCCGTCCAGCCAAAAGTTACGTAAGATTTCGTCGTTCCTTTTCACATAACCTCAAATTTAAATAAAACCAAAAAAAAAACAAGTTTTCCCTGATACACGATTTTCAAAGAGAGTGTATGGAAAAGTATTAATATAAAATATTACCTTCGTAAAAATCGTATCGTAGAACGTATATTTTTAGGAATTTATGCTTTGTCGTACGGAGAGACAAGATGTTCGGCAGTGCGTAGACGAAGGTAAAGCAGTAACGGCCTGTGCTCTTGAGTTCTTTAGAAAGATCAAGAAAAGTTGCTACGACGAGTTCACACAATACTGGAATTGTATCGACAAGTCCAGTGGAACTGGTGAATTTTACCCGTAAGTGTATGCTTCTACTTGCACTCACCGCGAAACAGTTTTGCAATTTAAGACCAACAAAAAATACAGAAGTTTTGTAACCCCAGATAAGCAACGTTGTAATCAACTTAAAACTTTTGTATCTTGAACGATTTCTAGCAGTTTATTACTAATTTACAACGATGTTTCTGCCGAAGAAATTTACAAGTTTCAGCCTTCCATTACAGAAATTTGATGAGTCAACTGGAGCTTTGTAGTAAGCATGTCAAAGTAATCGTCAAATCACAATGTCATTTTTAGTTGCCGCCAAACTCAGGCAGTCTACGACAAGTGCGCACTGGAGAAGTTGAACGTGGAACGTCCGGCGTTCGGTTACTTTTGCGAAGTCAAGATTCACGACTCAAAGAGACCACCGCCGGAACCTGAGAAACGTGTCATATACGAGGACGCGACGCCGGGTCTGCCGGACGACGCGCCTAAGCCCGACGCGCGATTCGGCTCTCGTCTCATGTTCTAATAAATCGATCGAAGGGTGAATTGTTCCTGACGATACGTTAGTCCTTTTCGTTGCCAGACATTTTTTACCCGTATATCGCTTATAAAGCCCTGAGTGATCGTCGCGTCCGAAAGTAGCCTCGGCTTGCACCTGATATATAACACAGCTGCACTTCGTTCGTGCGATGATCGGAAACTGTTTCCGATAGCGAATTGGGTAGAAAAAGTAATCCAAGTTAATTTTTGTTGAACAATTATTAAGAAATCACAACGCTTGCGTAAGCGAGACGGGAATGTGCAGAGACGGGAATAAAATCGTTAAAAATTATAAAACATCATCCCATGCTCTTTGTATTTTTAGACTAGCCCCAAGTAATTTACTGTGATTCTGTCTGTTAAGGAGGCTCCAACGTTTCGCCGGTTAATGACAAGGCGCATGATTTTGTTGGACAATATGCTAATATGTCACGATTGAAATTGAACTTTGCCATTATGAGAATTCCATGGCATCGTCTACGAGAATTTCAAAAAATCTATATGTAAGATCGTTTTACGGTTTTTTTTTAATAAACCGCGCATATATTGCCTCGTTTTCAATTCTTAAATATTTGAATTTTATTGAAACTTCCAATTTGAAATTGTATTGAATACATTGGCATATAGAAAAAAAAAACAGTACACCTCAATGTACATTGGAAAAAGGGCTGACTTACATAACTCAGACCGAAACCCTCAGAAGTGGAGAAAGAAGATCGCCTCGACTTCGAAAATGGAGTTTCCCATGCTTCAAAGGATCTCAATAATTTATTAATCATAATTGCACATTAGTAACATTTATATCGTCGTTCATGAACTTTTAATTCTCTCGATAATGAGCTGCTGGCGAATAAAATCTTTATTTACCCCGACTAACGATCACCCGGTTTCAAATCTCGTGCAACGATCGCGTACAGCGAGCAATATATTCTTCCATTCTATGAACTGGTTTCCTTCTCCTTTGCAAAAAAGTATCCGAAAAATCGTAATAAGATCATTGCGCGAATGTATGACAAGTCACTACACGTGTAAATCACGTCACGAATGTCAATATTTGGGTGCAATAATCGCCAAGGAAGCAAAGCGTATTCGTGTGCCTTACAATCGAATAGTTCACAATGACTTTCGTCACTCCACTCTCTCGTGTTTACATGCGAAAATGGAATTCAGTTCGAGCCGGAACATTTGAAATTTACACGATCAACGAAGACTCGGAAGTTTTATTCAGGAAGACAATATATATATAACTCTCGTGACAATTCACCTTCCTTTTTTTTTAACTACGCATCGTTCCACCTCAGTATTGCACTCTAGTTTTCAACCGTTAGCTCTAAAGCTCGTAAAATAATATAATACAAGTTTATATATATAATCAGTTGCGGAGTCGAAGCAGTCATGAAGATTGACTCGTGTATTCCTGAATACTTCAAGAACAATCGTGGAATAACCATTGCGTCAAGTAAATTCCTGATTCCGTTTAAATGCACGTACGTTGTGTACGTAGTATTTCAAGTTACAATGCGCAAGTGCACAGGTATCGATAAAACAAAAAGAAACAATTGTAAAATACGGATAACTGGGCTACATTATATCACGGTTTTTAGACAAAACGCACATATCACGAATACACTTCCAAACAAGAAATTCTCACTGTATTCTTGGAAACAATGCGTAAGTCTCAAATATTTTTTTGTTTATGCTGCCTAAGTTCGTCGGTTTAATAATCCCTTCACTTCCTCATTCTTACTATTTTCTCTTTTCAATATGAAAAAATAAAAGAGCACTATTATACTTTATAAACCGCAACGCGCTTTTGGCACCGTCACGGTGAACGAATATAACGAACGGACTCTTTCTCTGTACAAACTTTAGCTAAGATATTTACAACGAGTTGGAAAAATGCTGCGATATCATTAGAAAACAAAAAAAAAAACGTTCGGTGGGTTATTAGCGGTTGAGTGGAAGTTTTTTCGTTACCCGGTCGGGTATTTTCACCGGTGCGTAGTCGCTTATCGACTCGGAAATTCTTGAACAACATTTCACCGTCCTATTATCTCTTGCACGCGTAAGCGGCTGCCTCTAACGACATAATGTTCGCGGGCCTCTCTTTGGAAACACGACTTCCAAAAATAGCATTCGTTTCGTATCGACGTGTGATCCATTTTAGCTATACTATCGCTCCTTAGAGATCTCTGTTGTAATGCCGAATTATGTGTTAGCTCCAAGTAATATCATAACCGTTCCAATTCGCGTTCGGCGCTAAATAAACCCTTCGTCCATTGTAAAAGAAGGTCACAACGCCCCGGTAACCCGTTCTCGGTACTCCACTCTTTGGATAATGAGAAACAAATATTTTCGTTATTCGATGTCTCCGGATTCAGCCAACGTCGATCCATACGGGTGAGTCAAAATTTCATTAAGGGTTGTAGACCAGCTGACATACTTACTCTGAAGTCATCCATGAGGCCAAGCATCTTGGCGGTATTTTTAAATGACTGACGCGTGTAGTAAGGAATCCTCACTTTTTCAGTGGATTTAATGTTCCCACTTTTAAGATCCGAATAACTGACCACCATCGACTTGTAGACGTCATTCACAAAAGCTATATCGTAATTATCCTGATAATGCAAATGAAAAGAAAAAGAAAATACGATGAGATTTAGTAAGTTGCATTATTACGCGTACGTAATTACCGATTAGGAAGAAACATTCCTCATACTCACTTTCAACAAATAAGTTAAATTCATCTTGGTGAAAGGCACAAATTGCTCGTTGAGTTTAATGTACTTCAAATGTTTCTCGTAAAAGAGTCCACTGTTAAACGTAAAACAAATTCTCATCAATAAAAGAATAAATCGAGGAGGAGAATTAAAACGAACAGCAGTACGCACTTGCTCACTCCAATTTTTCCGAACGTTCTCGTTCTGGATATCTCGGGTCTTATACACGCTCGATTTTTTCTCTGCTCGGGTTGCCTGATCCAATCGTCCCAATATCTGTGTAAAACTTCGTTATAAGATCGCTGTTGTTCGGGAAAAGAAAGACGCAATAGATAAAAAGGGAGCGAATACTGACGCTCTTGGCCATTTGGGAGATAGCTCCAACCACAAATCTTTCGTTAGCATCCAACCGAGACCGGGGAAAAAGTCCGTGCGATAGAGAAGATGCGAGGCTTTTTCGTCGACCAAGCCCGATTTCCCGTTGTCATTCCACGCTGATACACACCACAACGATTTGTCAGCAACGAGAATCGGATAGGTGCCGAGGAAGTACTCGTAAAAGTCCGGAGCAATATCCAGATCATCTGAGAATAACAAAAGTAAATCACAACGTATTAGTAATCGAGAAGTAGAAAGTCATCGGAATGAAAGACGATGAAAATAATGCGTGTACCTTCGACAATAATAACGGAGTTGAATCCAAGCTCCAAGAAGACGTGATTCAATGCCCAACCATAATGACGCGCGATCTTGAAATACCCCTTAAACTTCTTCTCCTTCAGAGGAATGTCTATTTCCGATTGATCGGGTTGCTTCAACGAAAATGAACATTCAAATACCAAGTTACGTAATTGCATACTGTATATTAGGAACTTTGTTACTGCAAGAAAAAATGAAGAAAACTTATCACCTGTATATGTACGACTTGGTCGCCATAAGACTTAATTATATCAGCGGTCTGTTTATGCTCGCAGTCTTGCGATACTATTATGGGGAATTGATCAGCGTTCGGTCTTCTCTTTAGCAATTGATCGAGGCATCGCTGTACTGTGAGGCGGTTGCAAGAAAATACCAGTACAGCTATTATCGGCGAGCCATCCGGCAAACTCTTTTTGGCAGCCAAATCACGCAATTTTTCTTCCGTTTGCTCTAGCTGCAATAAGACGAAGTGCAATTAACCTCCAGGATTCGATTAATGCTTACACGTTCGTTGACCGGTTTTATAAATAAATTACTTCATTGTTAATGTTTGCATCGTCTCGTGGAGCATCCTCAGCCGGTGCTGCTGCAATATTACCCGAAATCGTTACCGCTTGATTCTTATCGATGAGGTTGTCATTTTCGTTCTTTGGAGGCTCATCTTTTTTAGTATCGATCGGTGCTACTAGCGCTGCTGCCTTTTCTTCCTTCTCTGCAATAATATAACATTTTATTTAGATATCCGTCTAGTGGAATTCTTTTCAGGCTTCGTTGGTTACTTACTTCTCTGTTCTTCTCTCTGCAACAACAGTTGGAAAAGTTTCTGATTGGCGTCAATTTGCTTTCTCATTTCGCTGTTCAGCTTCTCTATCTGCTTGGTAAGTGCCAGCTGAAATCAAAGCTATTTTGAACGATGGACTTAAAGAACCATTAACTACAGAATATTGCAATTTACGGAATAATATCGATACTATACAATGTTTGATGTAATAAAATTAACAATTTTCAATTGGTAAATATTCATAAGAAAACCTAAGTTCCACAAACCTCATGTTGTTGAATGCCGATAGGGCGATCCAGAAAAAGGAAATAAGTTATAACGGCCCATATGAATATGGATAGAAAAATGAATCCAATAGATCTGTTTCGCATGGCAGAACAGCGGAATGTCACCTCGTCTGCAAAGTGTACATATTCCAGAATTAGTAAAGTTACTGCTCTTTCCAAGAATATTTATAAATATGCAACTGAGAATTCTACATCCAGGTGTCTCTTGCATCTGTTTCAAATTTTCATAAAGCATTCTAAAGATAAATACAATACAAATACAAGTCAGTATAATGAGCAATCTCGCAATTGGAATATGGAAATACAGTACAAATACAAGATTGATAACACACAAGCGTTATGTGTTTACATAAAGCACCAGGTTAAGAACAAACACTTCCACCAGGGTAAGCGTAAACATTCAGATCGATTCTACTGTTTGTCAAAAGCTGAAACCGTGGACAGTTCCGTGTTTTCGATACTTGGTAAATTCTCGTAACCATTCAGACCTGCTGCAAACTTGTCAACCACAGCCGATGATTTGTTTACACTTTTTATACCTTTCATACTGATTCAAACGAGCAGCCTAAAACTTGTCTACGCAATTGAAAAAATACAAGTTCACTAAAAAAAGCTGATGGAGTACTGGTACGTGCATGTACCATATGTATACTGAACACGAAAGAACCTGGCATGTGCTGGGCTTAGCTAATAAAAATGTTCCATAAACTAGTAACGGCTCTTGGTACAAAGAACGATAACTAAAAGATAAGAACCAGTAGAGACGTCTGGCATACCAGATGGCCGTATACAAATACAATAATTGGAAATGAAATGCCTACGTGACGGACCAACATAGTAGCCTATGAAAATGGTTCGAAAAATGCGATTGAAACGATCATCGATTGCTTCGACAGATATTTGATCGGGAGTAAAGTGGGTCGATCGTATGATTATACCGCGTATGATAATACACGGAAAAACTTGCCATTCTGTCATCGGGGATTAAGTAGCCGGCACTAAAGGCTCAAACTTCCTCGGTGTCGACGCCCCTGTGGGATAGTGCGACTACGTGTACACACCGTCGTGACCGAAGATACCGTATCGCAACGAATCGACGTGTCAACCTGAGAATGGAAGAGGATCGAAGTGGCAAGGGGGTGGAGCGCGACGAGCGTGGGGAACGGAATCGTAAACGTTGATAGACAAGTGACAACGAACACGAATGATAATAAGACGAATACAATATCGCGATAGAGCATACACGCCTTGCGACGCAACACAGACGAATCAGCTGTCAACAGGAACACGAAACTCGCGCGACGAACGTCACAAAAAACCGGGAGGCCATCTCGTAGTGAAATTTTCGTAAGGAATTCGTACCCGCCTTACTTTTGAAACGATACGTCCTAGAGCGGTTAGAAATTAAAGATAAGAGAAAGGGAAGATAAACGTGTCTGATAAACGATCCGCTTCGTCGCATTTGAACAAATATCCCAAAAACCGCGTACTTCGCTTCGATCGCGTTGACAATTATTTATCAATTTCTTGCATCGTCCCGAATTCCGTGTAATCTCGTTTTGAAGAGAGGTCAACCTCTATAGCGACTGTTTGATGCATGAGAATTAAACGATCAACGATGATCCGAGGGTGGCGCGGCTGTCACTGAGAACTTTGCACATATTTGGGTGCATCATAAAACCTGGATATACGGATTAGTTTGTATACGTAGTGGGGAGATTTACAAGGTCAGCGAAACCTTACAAATTTTCCTACAGCTCTACATTACTCTACAGTCGCATATGTGGGTAAGCTTTTGAGAAGAAAATTTTAGCTGCTGTAAAATTTTATCTCACAACATTGTAAAGCTTCCACTCCACCGAGACACAAAGTCTGACCGACCGAGCGGACTAACAGCGACAGCTAGATTACAAATTTCAGGGGTTCTATCAAATAGTTTTCTGTTTTAAGAAAGAAGGATAGTTTCCACTGTGATGAGGGCCCAACGTCTTTCTTTCCGTTTGTTCGAAATGTTATTCATTTCGAAGAAAACTTGGCCATAGCATTTGTACCGGCCGGACGTACATCTGCGCCCTTAAGATAAAGGTAGAGTTACATGGAAATCAAGTGACGTCGATAGCCTAAATTTTCAAAGGGTTTTCTCAGAAGTTCATAATATCGACTAAAAAACAAAATTATCGAGCTCTCCATCTGGTCAATTCTAGGGACTCTTGTGGCTTTTCCAGCCTTCATAATTTATCTATTGAAGTCCTATAAGAGACATCTTCAATCCCTCCGTCAGGACGCAGTCATCTTAAAATTTCGGAACTACAAACCCAGAACGCCCTCTGACACGGACCGAAGTCGCGATATGAGAGGTCTATCGAGCCGAGAAACATTTCGAATTGGCTTTAATAGATTCTTTAAAAATCAGAAATAATAGAAAATCTCTCTTGCTCCGGTGGTCCAGTGGTCGATGATATAGCCTTCTCAACTATAAACAATATTTAAGATATATCTTAAATATTATTTGGATTAATATATAAGTAAACGAATGACCTACAGTCGATAACAACGAAAGTCGATTCTGCCGACGGAGTCAATAGCGGAACAATAGGAAAAGGTAGCCATTTATTTTTCTTCCATCCGTTTATTATCTCAACAGTCAATAACCCGAAATTCAATTACCACAAAACCGCAAGCTCGAAATGATGAACGTTTGAATTAAAAAAATCACAGATTCATAACGCACAGTCCGAAATAAGTTGGTAATATTGTCATACAATGTAGTTGTATTTTCATGTACTTACAGATTAACATGGCGGGGATGCCATGTTTACGTTTATAAAATCCAGCAATGTTGTACTGTGGGATCGGAAAGATATAGCGGTCCCCTGAGAGTCCTGACGTTCTCAGGATGACTAAGCAATTTCGAGGACTAATCATTAAACGCAAACGGAAAGTGGCGTCTGTTCGGGACCGTGGCTGGGATTCGTGATACGACGTGCTTCGATTATAAGATATTGTAAAGCTTCAGCGATGGTAAGCATTTTCATAATTATGTACGCAATTTCGTGAACGATTTCGAGACTTCCCTTTGTTCCTTGATGACACGATCTTCCTTCGATCACGTGATTGAGCTGACGTTGATCATCGCGGTAAACAGCCGTGGCATTAAACCAAGAGTTTATACATAACCTCAAAACCTGATTCACGATCCTTGACGCCGTTAACCCCAAACCCGCTAAAAAATCTTCAATGTCTCTATCATACCCGTATATAGAGCGGAACTCTTTGCTCAGGAACCACTTTCGCCTGGCCCTTGTCTGGACATCAGCGATGACGAGCTCGTCACAATATCCGTCAGGGACCTGAATCGTCAATTGAAACTGCGTGGCCTGACACGCGACGAGATCGTTCGCATGAAACAGCGCAGAAGAACCTTAAAGAATCGTGGCTACGCCGCCAGCTGCAGGATCAAACGGATCGAACAGAAAGACGAGTTGGAGTCCGAGAAGACCCAGGAATATCGAGACATGGAGACAATGCAAGAGGACAACAATAGAATGAGGGAAGAAATCGAGACGTGGCATGGCAAATACCAGGCTCTGAAGAAATTTGCTATGGAAAAGAAAATTATAATACCACCAGAATTGCAAACCATATGAGAATGCTTTTTATATAATGAAAGGGGTATTTTACTTTTCATTTTTCTTCATTGTAAAGGAAGATGGTACAATCATTTAAATGTTATCACTCGCAATTTCCCTTGATTGCAATCTTTGCTCTTGGTTGAATTTAATACATTGATGCCGTTACTCTTGATGCATGAGATGATGGTTTGCATTTATGGTATGAACAACTCAGACAAGGACATTGATACAAGCGTCAATTTAAATGGTGCAAACTTCAATGCCATTAAGATCAAGATATTGTGCAATGGCTTACGATGGAATGTAAGATATGAATGTTGGTGACTCAAATTATAGATTATAGATTAAAAAAAAAACAAGCTGGTTCTGTATTTTTCCTTGGTAGAACGGTAACACAGTACAGTTGAAAAATATAGCTATCATCTATCCTTTGTAATTCAGTAAGTAAATCAGTCGACTCACTACGTGAACATTTATCGAGTTTCCCAACAAGCGATACCTCTGTTTTCTAGTTGTGGAATTTGGAAAGCTGAAGGATTCCGGGAAGCACATTAGTTTCGATATTTCAGAGGGTGTAAAGAAGCGTAGCTTCAGGCCAGTCAAGGGTGCGGCGAAATCCTCGCAATTGCTACGTAGCTTGTCGATTTCGCGAAACTTCTCGTCGATCACTTTTTGTGAGAGTGGACTAAAAGTGGAGCCTGTACCTTCGATATATCTACCGTATGCTTTTGTGAAGCAACAAGATCCTTGAGATGAGGGGGTTCGGATGTCCAAAACAGAGGCATGTTTGAGAAGTAATTTTTCCGGCAAGGAGTACTCTTCCGTGTCTATACTATTGTCGATTATTCTCTCGAGTCTGTAACATTTTTTTGACGTTTCTTCCATACTTGTGCAGTCCTCGTTGGCCAAACGTGCATGACGATCTTTCAGCAAGATTTTTATTATCTCACAAGGCAATGCGAAAGCGAGCGCAGAATCGGAGAAACAAAAATTCAAATGTTTCCTCTTTGCCAGCAGGTAGTATCTGTGTCTGGTGTTAGGAACGCCAAATTGGCAGGGACTGAGTATCAATTCCTTATAATTGAAATCACTCTTCTCCAGGCAATCGACAAGAGCGTTCCGTGTTTGTGATTTTTCAAATCCTGTCACATTCTCAACGAGTATGCTCTCGAGACTTTCCAGCTTAGGAATCACATCCAAAATGTGAAAAAGCGAGGAGGCTCTCTTGTCTTCCGAGTCCTTTTGCAAGCCTAAGCGAGTAAAAGGCTGACAGGGTGGACTCATGAGTATACAATTTACTTTCATACTCTCGATTTCTTTGGGAGTCAGAGATTCAATGTTCCTGTTTATGTTGTTGACATATGGAAAATTGTGCTTGTACACTTCATTCGCGACGGTGTTTATGTCGGCGGCAGCCACTACCACTGCTGAAATGCCGCTTTCTGAAGAAAAAAAAATATTGTCCGGTCATAACACAAAAATTTCAAACTTTACCTCCCAAACAATATTGCAAAATCCGAGAGAAAAAAACAAAATGTTGACGCCGAATTTGAACTCTCCCATCCAAAGGTAAGTAGTGGAAAAAATTAATGACATATAAATAGGCATAGTGCAAACAGCACCAATTTTTATTAATCTGCTGAACGGATGATTTTACCTTTGAGTGCGAAATGCATTCCTCCAATACCGCTGTACAATTCTAAAACCCGCATTGTTGCAAAGAAGTGCTCGGGAATTTAAATATCAAGGTTAGAACACACGAGACCTCCAGGGGAAAACGTATGAATAATTATCGTCATATTGGAGAATTTCGCCGTCACACAAAAATACATACGATCGATCGGAAGTATTCCTAAGATTTCATCCAATCACGCTTCTCAAATTCCGTTATCCCAACTGCGCTATTGGTGAAAGCCTCAACTTGTAAAATGCACTACAGACACGAAGTCAGATGTTATAGAAGGACGGTTATTAAAGATGTATATAGGGTCAATTCGGCACTACATCTATTTATTTTTTAAGGTTAATTTTTATGTCGAACTGTCAATGCCGCATCATTTCTGATTGCATTCTTTAATTTCTAACGAAAAAAATATGTTATTTTGCATAACAATTTACAATTTTTAATCAAATGAATATGCAACTTGATATTTGTAGCCGAGTTCAAGTCGAGCCAATCAAATGATTTTATTTCCGTCCCGAGAAAATGTGGCAAAAGGCTACATTCAGCCATGGCAGTCAGCTACAGCTGATCCATGACTACAGTTTCCATGGTACAGAACCTCAAAGTGACTTATAATAAAGTTTACCATCTCAGTTACGTTTGCATGCATTGAAACGGTAAACGGGACTGCGTTTTCCAAGTCTTTTTTTCGCCCGCGTAGGAAAGGAACATTCAACCCGAGAAAAACAACGGACATGATTGTCTATCATGAGTAATAATAATGCTTGCAGTATTATTATTAACGGCGTTCAGACGGACATCGTGATAGAACTTTACAGGTACAGCTTTGTGTCAAATGTACTAAATGACAATAATTGTACTTTTAAGATATATGAAATTGAAAAATTTGAATGTTGAATTTTCAAATGTTTCCAGCAATCGCATATTCTTGATAGTGAGTCAATACAAGAAATTTGGATCTATGATCAGTGTGAATAGAGAATCTTCGCTGAGCCAATTCACCAGTGACATATATTCCACTAAGTAAGTTCTAGATTGACAATACGATTGCATGAAAAAAGACCAGTATTATCGTTGTAACTTATGGCATTGTTTGCGTACAGAGTACTTTTCGGTAAAGACGACGACGAGATTAATGCCGCAGCTCGGTTCCTTTCCGAGCAAATAAACGTGGATCGCAACCTATTGATTTCAATCTGCCTGAAAGATTATTCAAAAGATACTCTCAACAGCATTGTCACGGTCATCAATCGAATTAAATCGTGGTAGGCCCAAGAATGGCGCTGATATTTGGTCAAATGGTTATTGGCCCACCAGGAAGCGGCAAAACTACTTACTGTAACGCGATGGGCAAATTCCTTGAGGGAATTGGACGCAAAGTAGCGATAATAAACATCGGTAACAAACGCTTCGGAACACTAATTGAATAATTTTATCTCTTCTTTTTGGGACACGTGTTTCTTTCAAAGCAGCTCTGATATTCCAGACCCTGCGAATGAGAATATGGAGTACGAGGCCAAAGTCGACATTTCGGAACTAGTAAAGCACAGCGAAGTTATGGACACGTACGACCTCGGACCCAATGGAGCACTTGTATACTGCATGGAATTTTTGGAAGCTAACGTGGATTGGTTGCTGGCGAAAATCCTTAATCTCAAGGGTCATTACATAATATTCGACTGCCCGGGTCAGGTATTCTCCACTTTCAAACGAAATATATTTATCTCGTTTTTCAAACACCAAAACGGTTCGAATTCTACAATGTGCCCCCTGATACGCAAATTCAATTTTTTCACGTGGATGACGATTTCTACGATCAAGTCTACTATTCCAAATTGATGATTACACTCAGAAAGTGAAAACGATGGAAAAGATCCTTTATCGAATTTCAGAGTATCGTATAAGACGAGATGGTTCAATCAAGACCCATTGACAAACTCTTATTCGCAGGTAGAATTGTACACCCATCACAAATCCGTAGCCGCAATAGGCGAAAAACTTGCGCAGAACATGATCAGATTGTGCAGTGTGCAACTCATAGACTCGCATCATTGCAGCGATCCTGGTTAGTAGCTAAAAGTGTCGAATCCACGATTTTCCACGATCTGAAGTACGATTTCCATTTGCGATGGAATCTGAGCTTCATATTTACAATATTCCTCATGAATTGCAGGAAAGTATTTGTCCTCTTTGCTGCTGTGCACGAGCACGATGTTGCAGTTGGGTATGCCACACGTGAACGTTATGACAAAGCTCGATGAGATGAAGAAGTTCAGCGATCGTCTCGACTTCAATATCGACTATTATACGGAAGTGTTGGATCTTCGATATCTTCTGGAGAGGCTTGACGAAAATCCCCTAACGGCTAAGTTAGTGTGGTTTTTCCAAAACTATATTTCACTCCAAAAAAAACTCAGACCGCTAAAAACATTTCTTTTTTCGCGCTCGATCACAGATACCGAAAACTCAACGCAGCAATAATATCGCTTGTCGAAGATTACAGCCTCGTGAATTTTCTTCCCCTCGACGTCTCCAACAAAGCTCTTCTTCTGCAGATCAAAAACGCTATTGACAAGGCGAACGGTTATATTTTTGGAGGAAACGAACCGCAGGATGTGCAGACTTTGCTCGCGTGTGCCATGGGCTCGGTTAGTGAGAGTGAAAAAATGTCTACGATTGAATCTTACCTGTGAGCTTGTTCTATCTTAACAATATAAACTTTTTATCGTTCAATGACGTACTTCTTTTTGTTCCTTCGTTTATCATTTTTACTTGAGTACTGAGAGTATGTACATCGATATATTACAAACGACCCCAACTGTATCGAAAAATCGAACAGTTTTCTCTCGGTTTAGGTTTCTTTCCTTTTCCTTATTTTGACCTTCCAGGATAAGTGAGGAGGTGTTATTCCGCTTGAAACACGAATATTTGTCCCAAATCGTCGTAGTCGTAGACACGTTTGAGAAACGTGTCCAGTAATTTCAGCCCCGATATTGTCTGACAAAATAAAAAAAGATAATGTGATAATTTAATGTAGATCCCTTTGACTCTCCAAATTATTCTTTTTTTAATGAGCGAACCTTTCGTTAATAGCTGTTAAAAAAATTCACCGAAAAATGTACTCAACCTCCGATGATAAAAGATAAATTTGATACGGTAATGTATTTATATATGGATTATGTATGAATTGAGATAAAAACGTTATTTCTGATATCTGGCATAGACTTGCAAGAAAAACGAAATACATTTTTCTCTTACTTCAATCTCTCTTAATGGCATTGATAACAAGACGGAAATTTCATTGGCTCGGAAAATAAAAGCTACTTACAACGAGGCCCGTCTCCAATGGAATCAAACACAACGGAACGTCGATCGAAGCTCCAGGCTTTAAAGTTCCTATAATAGTGTCAGAGATTCCGCACCACGCAACCGAGTTGTTGGACTCCAGGCTCAAAAGAAGATCCATATTTCGTTCACTGAGTCCAAAGGGAAATTGCAATGAAAGCGAATTACCGGTGAGCAACAATGTATCGATAGGCTTGTACCGTACTCACGATGTGTTTATGATGTGACACTTGAACTCTATGGGGTTTTCCAAAAACTCTTTCGTTGGGAGATCCCTGGCGGTTACCCGTAAATCACCGTAATCCGGGGCCTAGAATTTAAGTCGATACATCCAATGAAGCTCTACTTAAAGCCACAGCTATTAAACGCCTCCAAACACATACAAATTACATGTTAAGAATGACAAAAATTCGTACCATTCGTTGTAATTGACTGGTCTGTAAACGTCCCCTTTCGCCAATGTTACTCCGCCAAACTATGTCGAGTTTGCCGATATTCGTCGCATTGTGCATCATTTTCGGATCCTTCATCAGACTCGATTGTGGCTTGAGGCAATACAGATACTGTCGACTGCTTCCGGGATTTAAAACGTTCACACTGCCGTAAATCGATTCTCCCTTTTCGTTCGTATTCAACGTCGATACTGATAATATCAATGAAATGTTAAATTAATTCCGAAGTCATTGTAAAATTGAGTTCAGTATGGTGTACGTATTCTTCATACTGTACCGTTGAATTATCGGCAATATTTACCTGTGAATAAATGAGAAGATTCTAACGCAACTTTTTCCAAGCAAATTGGGCCCGACGTTAAATTTTGTATTTGAGCTTCCAAGTAAACCTCATCCGACTGAAACAAGCGACATGTGTATCTAATAAAATCAGATAATCGTTTGCAGCTTCGAAAGCGCGAACAACGAACATCGTACTTCAGCATTGCAAAATTTAGTTTTCACATCCAGCGGCTTTATGACCTCGAATTTGAAGAACTTTCTGAAAGATTGATTTGTTCCACCCACGCTCGTCGGCATGTAACTCACTTCGCACACTAATCTGAAATTAATATGATTCCAAATATTACTTTTAGAACGAGAACGTCGTGATATTTCATACGCAACAGTCCCAAAGTATCAACTTACATATGCGTTCCGATTTCCTTGACTTCGTGATGAATGACATCGTCTGCTGTGTTGTCGGGTGCCAATTCGGCAACTTCAGCATTTTTGTGCGACAGCGGGATCATTTGAGTACTTGTTTGCAAATCCGCCTGTGAAAGGGAATCAAGTCAAATCTTAAACTCTCTGTATCTAATGACGATTAAACTTCAAAATTTACAAAAGTTTTATTCTATCATTGTGGAGAAAAATTAAAGCCCAATGAGATAAAAATAATTTTTATTGAAGCATTCCGAATTCCATTCTTTAATTTTGGAAACAAACTTTGGATGCCAATAAAAATAACGTAATAAAAAAATAAGAGAATTGTTGTTACATTTCAAGCATGCAAATTTTGAAGATTTGTTTAGCGGAATTAATTTAGCTGTGCATATTTCTCAAAAATCATATGGCTTGATAATGAAACTCATTAAGAAGTCTTAGCCACTCTTGAAACAAATAAACTAACTATAACTGTATAAAATAACTACACTTTAATGCTTCTGACTCACACCTTTATGCGAACATTCTTGACCATTTGGTTGCTGCCATTATGAACGCACAGATAGCTTGAGAAAATTTCACCCAGATGTATGTTTCTGTAACAATCGGCAAATTAATAACAGGGATAGACAAACTCCTTGGTAAAATACTTCATACACTGGCGTACCCAAAACTTTGTGGCAATACCATAAATTGTCCGACAGCGAGACTCTCCATTCCCTGCAGAGCGGTGCAATCATTTTTCAACTCATTGTTCAGTGTATTGCCCGGGAGGTCCGTTGAATCGCACGTAACGATGATTGGACTTGCAAGCGTTGGCCGGGTCAATCTCATAACTGCGGGAGCATTGAGTATCGATATAGATGACCCGGATAATTGTTAAGTTTATAATTAATAAACAAAACTCTCTACAAATTCGAATGTTTGCATTGTGAATTAGAGGTTAGAAATGACCTTTCAATGCCAGTAAATGTTCCGTTTTCGGCTTGACCTCCATTTCAATGTTCTCGCGAAGCAAATATCACTAAATTGCCTATTAAAACGTTAAATGGATCCCTCGTTGAATGACTTGATATTTAAAACAGTCAGGACCGGGCACATCTGTCAAACGCAGGTGTATCGAGTACCCCCATACTTGCGATTAGTTCTGTTCATTGCCGCGACCGTCAGCGCTGCTTTGAAGTTTATTACACGTCGCGATGTGTTTACGTAAATATTCATGTTATTTTGAAAGAACGTAATAATTTGCCATCTTTGGAAATCATGCCCCGTGCGGTTAGATCATCCGATCGAAATGGGAATCTTACATGTTCAAGCTTTACACTTTCGTTTGGCATGAAACGATGCGCGAAAAAAGATCTTGCGGGAGAGATGTAAATACCATAATTCGTAAAAATATTGTATCTAGCTACAATTTCCTAAACGGTGGAAAATTCTGGGAACGAGGATCTTCAATAATGACATGAATTTTTGACAAAAATATATATTTTAACACCAGGTCGAAGATTACAATTCGTACCTTGCAGCGTGACGTTTTAATATGAACTTATATGTACGTTTATGCGGAAGAATTATCGATGAACACAATGGGTGCCACATTATTGAAATATCTTGGAAGTCGATATTCCTGATTAGTGAAAAACAGTGTTAATTCCAGTTATTCTTATCTGTTATTGAAACTTGACTGATAAGAGATCCAAATAGGCTGTTGAAATTAAATCCGTCGATTCTATTCCCAATTTTTTCATCAGGTCCTCGCTTGTTTGCTGTCCAAACTCGACGCTCTCATTATCACTCAGGACAACCTGCCAACAAAGAAAATTTGTAACACTTCCAAGGTTTATTGTTGTATAGACAAAATCTTTCGATACAACCCTTTGACTGACCTCTATCTCAGCATAATCTCCCAAACCCACCACACGGTCCAGATGAATACGACTTTGGCCAACCATGTACAAGTATCTCGTTTTTACTACGGACCCAAGAACTCCGTTCGACTCTGACAGTACTTCTTCTAGACCTTGGCATCCGTCCTTATTTAACGCAGCTTTTTTATAGCTGGATAGCTTTGGCCCTGAATGGTCAGGCCTCTCGTAAAAGATGAGCTCTCCGGAGCCATCCTGATGGAAAAGACATACGGAAAAAAGACATAAGCAAAACGACATTCCGAAGAGTGGCGTGTAAATAATAACACTACAATTTGACAGTCAATAATTGAGAAATTGTCCACGTATAATTTAGTTGGACAAATAATCTGAAAAGTTCATCATTTTTTCATTGTGCATTTTATCAGATTATTTATCAGAAGATAATGACGTAACATCGGAATATAATTTAAGCTTCAATTTGAAAACATGTTTATAGATAGGTTACCGGGGTGTGGTCAATTCCATGAATTATTAGAAACAGAAAACAGTACTTATATTTTTACGAACCTCGAAACGACGCAGTTTCAGCCGTCCTTTTTGTACTTTGAAGAAAGTATCGTTCTGTTCTATGATCGTTGGGTTATCGCAACCACCGAGTTCTTTGGCTCTCTCATTTATCGCATTCCAGTCTCGAATTAATGCTTTAATTTCTACGTTTCGCATGATTGATAATACAGGTCCGTTTAACCGGCTCGAAAAGTGTTTTACTAGTTAGATTCCGCGTTTAAATATGTTTAGTAGAGATAGTACAAATTCATGATAAAACTATAATTATATGAAAAATGTGAACAGCGCCATAATTTTTTCGGATATTTTCATGATCCTCGATATTCTCACTATTGGAACATTTTGTCAGCGCAGTAACGTGGGAATTGGCAACCTTTAAGAAGAATATCCGCGATGTCCTGTGGGTAATACAGAAATTCATAAAAATCAATCGGTATCGAGTAAACCGTGGAAAAAATATTTCTCCGATGCAGTTTAACGAGAATCACAAGATATTAAATTTAGACCGAACATGAGCGTCAAGTCCACCGTATAGAGAGTTCAAATTTGCCATTGCGATCCATGAGTAACATAGCTGCATCAAAAAGCCGCGCGTACGTTTCCATTTCCCAAGCTACGTAAAGTCTATTTTTACAACTGTGTTCTCGCTAATCGGACTGGAAAATTTGAGCTTCGTATATGGCCGACCCGTAAGGGAAATTGTCAATCTTTTGAATCAAACATCTCGCTGCGGTGATGCATTCGTATACAAAAATTACAGTGCGTTCGATCATTCCCCCTGAAGTCAGCAGTAAAAAAAAAATAAGGAAAAAGCAAAATACTTACCGAAAGTGGGGGTAAACAGGAAGCTAAGCAGTGGACGATTATATATAACGGAGCGCAAAAGGTCGCAACGAAAAATGCAACCACTATTAATATGACGAGCCACAGGATGAACTGCACCGGATTGCAATTCATGATTGCGTTAAACTATCGACTTGCGCGATCGGGAGAAAGATTCTGCGTGAGTGAATAATCCTAAAAGAAGTAAAATGGGCAATCGGACGATAGGCGTTTTTAGAATCGGGCGGAGTTAAACTGAGAATCTCCAGTGAGTCAAAGACGACGTGTCGCGGTTCTAATAGCGCATTATTCTTTTTCCTGCCTCGCACCTCCGTATCTCTCTCCTCCCTCTCACTTTATTCGCTTCCCTTTCTCAGCACGTCTAACCCAGTTGATTCATAACGGTATTTTCATTCGTGTCGGCCTCGGCACGATCTTAACGTGTACACAATCGAGACTCCATCCCGAACGCATCACCGTGCTCGATCGCGGACTTTGTATTCCTCCGTCACCCACACCAAGCCTCCGCTTAATCCAGCGACGTTATCTTATCATCATAAGATAACGAATGTAGTAACAGAGAGAAGCATCATAATATCCACGTGCAGACACATTTTTTTTGGTGATCGAGTTCCTCCTGTTCTCGCCGATCATTCTTTTCGATGACATCAAACACTTGAACCGTAACGTCTCCGACGTTTTACCCATGTACGTCTTAATACCCTCCCGAAAAATTCTTTCCATTCTGTCTGAGAACTTCATTCCATTGAAAGTACAGCTTTGACGATTCCATAAATTTCAACGTATCGTTTGAAGAAAAATATTTTTTTTTTGGCATCGCTAATTTCAAGAAAAATAGAGCCGTTGGCTAGAATTTATGGAATGAATATTCTAAAGTATTGCACGCGATTGAATTGACATTTTTTGTGAAGAGAAATTATCTTAATTACCGGAATGGCCATTCTTTTTCGCTCGAAAACGATACACTGGAAGGCGAAGACTTCGAAGATGTATTTTTATCGGACGTATCTATACTCAAAAAGAAATCGGCATCCTCGAACATGCATTATTCTTCGATTTGATTTTAAACGAAAACTACTACTTTTTCCAGACATTATCTTATATTGAAAGAAACGTTCTTTAGAGACTCGTATAGCTTCCAGTTACAAAATTTTAGTTTTTATCATCAAGAAGCAATGAAAAAGATTCTTCTTTACAGCCCACACCTTTTTAGCCAACACTTTCGATAATATATCGACAATATTTTGAGTCGCTTATTTACGGGCCTACAATCTGAATTTCCAGATAATATTTTTCTGACTAATGAATACAATAAATAAGATATACAAATAAACCTATCATTCGATTCAAACAATTTTCTCCTGAAATGCGAGTTTTTATTGCCTTTACAACTGAAATGCCAATGAAAAATGATTTATTCAGGTGGTTTTTTTCATGAAATAGAAAGTTAACGCTCGAGCTGTTTTTTCCCTTTTTTAATACAATAATACTAAATAATATTATTAAATATTTTCTTGTTTTTACATGTACATAGGAGTATAATAATAATAATAATAATAATAATAATAATAAATGGTACCTCATCATTACTGTAATAATCGTTACTAAATAGTAGCAAAGATTTTATGTAAGCAGTCATGAGATGGTGTGATTGTTTTATTTTTTTTTCATGATCAGGAAAACCGTATCTCCGCTCGGAACACCGTGCCCGTAATCAGCAGGGTGAACGTGATTCCGAGAAAACGCGAAAAATTTGTCAAGAAGCATGATTCCGCCATTTCCAGTTTTCTCGTTTCAATAATTATCGGCAAAACGCGATAAGAAAATCGAAATATGCTCGTAAAAAGCCCCATATATACCGAGTTTAAAAAAATTGATTTTTGCCGATTTTGTTATTTTTAATTCTTCGATATTCAACTACGTTATTGATTAATCAAGGAATTTTCGGCTACTGTATAGAAAAAAATCCGCGTCCGACGCTCGAGCGAGATTCGATAGAACACACAGTCGTGACCACTTAAATGCATTGAAGCTGCATTAACGCGCCGCGGGCACTAAACTATTTACATAAAATCTTTGTACGAGGCTTCTTCCTCGTTTTGTTTCCTCGTTAAACGTAGATCAACGATTTTTCTCGTCGCTAACAGTGACATCGTTACGTTCAATAAACTCGTCGTTCCTGTCTCACTTCCCTTTGCTCACCGCTTTTTCGCGTCGTTACGTTTTCCTCTTTTTTTTTTCTTCTAAATACACGATTTCGATTTTTTTCCCTTTTTTTTTTTTACCAAAGCGCGAAACATTCGCTCGCTGTATTTCGAGCGACCAGCAGGAGGCAACCGACTGCCACTCGGTCATAAAAGATGCACAGGTTATTGCAATAACCCGAAGATACGTTCGAATGAGAATGTGATTGGATCGTCACGTGGTTATCGCCGTCAACCCACGCTGTCACCCATTACGTCAGTCTCGATACCGCCCTTGGATGTTTTCGTCTCGATGTCTTGTTCGGGCTCGCCATAAGCATCCACAAATTCCTGATGGATGTCAAACAGAAGGAAAACGTAAGAAATTATGAAGACGTTTGAGAAAATGCTCGCTTGGGACTGGCGCGTATTCATGCCGAGTCTCCGCGATGTTAAGCGGTAAGTTCAGCTTATAAGATGAAATACTTTAGTATGTCTGAATACTTACATCTTTGTTGATGTCATCGGAACAGACCTCGGCTGCTGGGACGTCATCTGTAATTGAACGTAGCATTTTCAGACTTTATGTTCCCCTTGATGTTCCGTTTGCTCTTTTCGACTTTATATTTGATGCTAATTTCAAATATTTTCGACATTTGCTTCGCACAAATTCTAATTTATCAATTGACTCTCACCGTCTTCCGTCTGAGTGTGGATTTCGGTCGTGAGAACGTTCGAATGCTCGCGCTGGGCGTCCGCGTCGATCGCGTGCAAACGTTCCCTGCTCGTTCTCAACTCTTTGCGTAACCTCTCACGCTCGTCCTCTCTGTCTTTTACGATTTCCTGTGGTGACACACGAGTCATGAAGGTGAAGAAAAAAATAAGAGTCGTTTCTTTGTGTTTCGAAGAACACACGAGATGAGATTTCAGTTGCTTGTTCGTCAGCTCTGTTTAATTTTTACTTACCAATAGCTGCGACAATTGAGCCGTCAACGACTGACAGACTGGCTGCAAATCGATTACTGGTATCACTGGCTGATACGGGTGACCGTGGTTTCGCGTTACTCGGCATCCCGTAGCTTCGCAACTGGCAGAGCTTTGGGCGACCGTTCCCTTCGTCGCTAATACGGCCTCGGTCTCGGTAACGGCCAGGGCAGAATTTAACATTCCCATCAGGTTGTTGGCTGCGTGAGAATTAAAATAAAGATTATCCGTATGAGAGATAATCTCGAAACTTTTTTTTTTGCAAATCTCAGATAATCTTTTGAAATTTATCATTATTTTTATACAAGGTACAAGTGTTTGAAAATTGCCCTTGCTAGTTACAACGGTGGCAGTTTTATTTAATAGCTTGTATGGAAATAATGTTGAAATTTGAAGGATAAAAGCTTTTCTACGCCAAAATCGGCTTTAAAGATCTTTAACCTAAAAAAACGATAATTAGTTCGCGAGTTATTGAAGTTCGAACAAACCGAGCGATTTTCAATTTTTTTTTGCTGATCCGACGTGATTTTAGCTAACAGCTCATGAAATGAATTTCTACCTTGACTGATCGCAGCGAGGATCAATTCCGCGGGTTCCTTCTCGAGTCCCGAAACCTCCGACGCCATATCGGCCACGTGTTCGAAATCTTCTTTCGGTATATTCAGTATATCGGCCACTAACGATTGTTTCTCGACCAACGCTCGTCTTATCAGCTCGTCCTTTCGTCTCAAACATTCTGGAAGACAATAAATGCACTTCAACGCTGAACTTACGAAAAAAAACCGTTTAAAAATGATCAGCAACGCATTTTTCGATTCTGTTACAGAGAAAATCTGTTTGGACGCTAATTACAGAGTTTATTACCTATTGGCGTGAGAACGGGCTCGGCAACGTGAACTGGCCGAACTTCTGTGTGAACTTCGATGGGATCGATCAGCGAGCATTGTGTACACGTGACCATCCTCATAGGCTCAACGGCACCTGTAAAACAAAAAAAAAAGTGATTCGATCAAGAAATTTGTATATAAAAAAATGGATATTGTTCGAGAAAGAAAAATAATGACCAGGTATCGGCGAATGGCGTTCCTGCGATTGTGATGGTTCCTCGTCGTTCTTGACGTCTTGCTCGTTTTTGGAATCAGCCTCTTCCGTTCGATTAGCGTCCGGATTTTCCTCTTCGGCGTCGATTTCCGTTTTGGGCACTGGGGTATCCTCGGTCGAGTCTTTAGCTTCGTCATCGTTGCTTTTGTCGCCAGGATTATCAGTGCTGGTTGAGCTGTTCAAAGTGGTGTTCTGTTCGATATTCGGAACTTCGGGTACTTCGGGCATGACGGTAGGTGGGGTTGGTCTTCGTCCTTCGCGATCGCGGGTTTTGTAGTAAGCTTCGGCGGCCTCGGATATGTGTTTGCACCAGAGCTCTCGTTCGGCTTTTGAGGCCGCGACGAGATCGTATATTTGTGCACCGTTTTGCGAGGTATTAACGAGATACAGAGAATTCTTGTCGACAGCGTTATTCCTTACGAGAACAGTGGAGACACGTACGATGGGACTCAAAACGGAATTCATTTGATTGGTATTGATGAACTTGAGGAGATACTTGTCATCCTGTCTATGCAGCAGGAATATCGTATCGTCGAGCAAAACAACGTGAAGATCAACGGGTTTCGGTCGATTGACCATTCGCCATTGTAAAGGACCCTCGAACAATAATTTGCGTTTGGTAATGTCGATATTTTTGAATTCCTGTACGGTTGGATGATCGAATTTGTCGAACGCTGAACGATCGATGGTCCTCTGAATCTCAGCGAGTCGCTGAAAATCCTCGGCTTCGCGTACAGCCTGATTCACCACGCTGAGTATCTCCTTGCTTCGCTCGAGGCTTCGCAACACGTCCGCTTTTTCTTTCTCGTTTGTATCGGGCGTGTACTTCGCGAGGTTCTCGAAAAGCAACGGATACTTGGTCAGTCGTAGCATACCCGTGAGTATGTGATCTTTCAGCTGCAAACGTCGGCAGAGCGTATTCGACTCGATCTCGTTCAAGAAGGAATTCAATTTTGGATCCTTGCGTCTGCGATCGCGCAAAGCGTCCAGAGCTACTTGTTGCTTCGCGCAATAAGTCGAAGCCGCACGTTCGAACGCCTCGCCCGCATCACCGTCGAACATTTCCAGCAACAAATCGCCTATATCACCAACGCACGGATTCTCCTTCTTTTTACGCTTCATCGCTTGATTGAACCGCGAATGTATCGTCACCATTTCATCGAGATTCGAGAACAACAGCTGGATCTGGTCGAGAGGAAGAACCTGGGATTCGAGCAATGGCCTGTGGAAGACGTACGAGAGTACCTTCAAAGCGCGCACGTGCGATCGCTCCGTGTGGAAGAGTTCTATGGAAATGGACAAATGGAAACGTAAATTAGTTCGGTCGATATAATTAATTATAAAATTTAGTTATAAAAATTCAGTAAAACTACGAAAACATTGACAATAACGCTTTGGGTTATTTAATATATTTTTTCGAGTCGCTTAAATTTTCACTTTTACGAAACGAAATGAGAAAAGATTTTTTTTTGGACTAACCGTTGATAACCTCTTGTCTCTTTTTTTCGGAATTACTGAGACGCGCGAGGACCTCCTCGGAAACACCCTGACTCCATTCCGGTGGATCTGCCTCGACGTCGACGTCGCTGTCCCATGAGGTTGCCGAGGTATTAGCCCCCGCATTCGCCGGATGTACTTGTTCCAGGCTGGTGCTAGGACTGTCCAAGCTCCTCGTTGACAGACTACTGTTCGACGAGCTACCCGCTGAATTCCCGGGAAACGATCCGGCTGCCTCGCAATCACTGAAACCAGATCTACGGTCAATCGGTTAGCATCACCTCCCTTCGCATTCCGAAAAATCCCCCCAATTTGCCCTCGAGATACTTTTTATCAAACACACCGGAACTTCTTAACGCAAGTCACTTTATCAACGGTGATCGCTAAAGAGTTCTCTGTAATTACTCTTTTCCGTATTTCTCGCCCCTTCCCTACAATATCGAGTAGTTATTACGATTACGAGTTTGCATCGTCGGTAAGAAATGATTTTTTTTTAAATCAACGGTAATTGAGATTTTTATTTTTTCTTTCAAGTAATAGAATTTTCCAAATGTTTTTCAGCTCGAGAAAATCTACCATAATACTCGACCATGATTTCGTAGTTCGAAAACAAACTCTCAACCAGTGAACGTGAGTCGTTTTTTTCTGGACCAAAATTTTATTCTCGTCTTCTCGAAAGTTTGATTATTTAATTATAATTATATAATTAATAATAATGAATTATCAATTGATTGTTAATTAATTAATCATTAATTTTATTCTATAATTATTTCCTATATGAATATATTCTTTTCTGTTAAGAGCAACCTTTTTCCTTTAAGAAACCGATGTTGAAAAAAATGTTCTCATAACTTTTACCTACGCGATATAAAAAAAAAAAACCTTATCGCGAATTGCTCAATATTTGATGAAAAATATTGAGTTTTTAAATTTTTCTTATTTTGAATATCTTCAAAATAAGAAAAATAAAAAAAAACAACTATTCCCCCTGGAAAGGTATATTTCAACGATAGCGATGAATTTTTGCAGATTTTTCATGAATAATAACGGGTGCGATCACGAGTTGAGAATAAATAATAAATTTTCGTTGCGTTCGTACGATGCAACCTTCAGCGTCGTTCTCTACGGATCTTAATTCATGTTACGAAGATTGAAAGTTGCATAATGCACTAGCGGCATAATTGAAAAATTGATCAATGAAGGATCGATCGCGTTTGCCCGACGAGCGTTTTCTTTTCACTTTCGTTGTGTACCTTTCGGATCGCGTACGACGCTCCGTAACGTTGTGACAGGTATTCTTGCAGAAGCCATTCGTGTCATCGACGCGAGCGTCGTCGACGCTAATGCACTTTTTATTAATAATATCGGTAGCCGGTTGTTCGAGGGGCAAAGTGGATTCCTTGTGCGCCATCGCGCCGGGCATATTATCGTCGGTATGAGAATTGGGTCGAGGACAGACGCGGTTCGACCCTCGCTGCCTCATCTTCGATCCTCTTATTACTTCAAAGGTTTCTCGAGCACTATCGTCACGATTTTTATCACTTTCACCACTTTTCTCCCTTTCTGCACAATTTTTCGTCTAAATTACATTTCATCAATTTTTCCTTCCGTTCCACTTTCACAAATTCTCCTACAGAATTGCATTTCAATTTTGTCATCCTCTACGAACAAAAAAATTCGAATTTCCTTTTCATTCGCTCAAATCCGGATGAAATTTTTCGAAAATCTTCACAACCTTGATACTTCGTTTGTTTTTATCATTCAGCTATGAAAGCAAATAAGAACGAGTGATAAAAAAAAAAGAACAATTAAAGGCTAGTGGTTTTCCCTCGAGTGGGAATCAACGATAAAGCCTGGGGGATAAGACCTTGGAGGAACGATGGTCGAAAGGTTATCGTTGACTCACAATGCCATTTGGCAGACATTGAAGGAGCTTCTGAAGAACGGCTCAACATTCAAGTGCACTGACATTTTGTTAATCGCCAGTACGATTGCTACGAGAGTATCGACGCGAGGGGAATTTCAATATATACAAATGTATTAGGCGTAGTAAAAATAAATCCATGATTTTTCCAATAGATGGCTTTAGTTATCTGTATTTCGCGTTGTACGATCGGGTTACACCAGATCGCGTTAGAAAGATGAAATTTCGTACTGAAAAAAATTTTTCGACAGTTTTGTGATTGGTGACTCCAGAAAATAATGGATTTCTTTTTACTACACCTAATGTGTGTATCTGCTGAATTAGTATAGATTTTTATATTCTATTTTTTTTAGTGAGAATTTACTATCCATTCATCTATCCGTCCATCAGAATGACCGGTTTTCCGAAAGATCGTCATCCGAAAAACGACTCGATACGCGAGGCAGGATCTTTGCTCATTTTTCACACTCCAAATAAACAGGCGATCTAATAATAACTCGTCGGCCGGCTAGGTTACACGGTAGCGTTACCACGGTTTAAACCCGTACCGGATTATTTACTCCGCTAATACGGTCGTAGTTGCAGAGGGCGTGTAGAAATAAAAAAAAAAAAAGACGTTCTCGTGAGGTTTGTTTTTACAGCGTGATGCAGAGAGAAGGAAGAAGCAACAAAAAGAGAGAGGGCGGATTCACTTTTTAAAAGCACCCGATTTTCGTTTCGTTTGCCACGAAGAAAACATCGAAAAGGTGACTGATCGATCGCTCGCGAAAAGTCGTAATTTGCTTGAAACGTAATAGAAAGATTGGTGTCGTTCTCGACGAGAAAATTAAAGGTGAAAAAAGGTCGAAGAGTTTCTTCGTCGTTGTTGTTCTTAGGAAAGACTCGATGTCCTGGGAACGTTATCGAAGCCGCTCCTTCATCACTTTAATCAAGCCTGCTGTCCCCTCACTTTCCACCCCTTCGAAGTACCAAGCATTCTCTACCCACTATTTTTTCCCTACGATTCGAAACGTCCCCTTCTCCTATCCTTCTGTCTTCTGTCAGACTCGAATGCGCGTACCATTGGTCGTGTTTACCCACCCTTTTTCAATTCATCCCTCACCCCATCGAAATCGTTATTCGTCTTGCATCGCGAGTGCAAGGGCTCCCGTATCATAGCTTTTACTATTCTTATGGATTACGTCGTTCACCATCCCTTGACACGAGCCCCTCCTCAATTTTCTCAATTCTCATACTACTCACTCAATGATATATACTCGTGTGGGTGGGGACTGGGTATTTTAAACTCGCTGGATCGGTATAATGCTGACCATCGATACGTTCGACTGTTTTGAGGACTTTTCTTTCGTTTCGAATAAATATCGTCGATTTTTTAGGCAGTAATATTGTTCAAGACGAAAATCATCAAAATCATCATTGCAAGTTGAAATTAATGAATTTTTTTTCGAATAATAAAACATTAATCGATTGGAAAATTAAAAAAATTAAAATTATTGTAGAATAGTTATTATCTTTAGAATAATTCATCTTTTTTGAAAAATATATTATTTCGATAATTTGTGAATTGCACGAGCTTTAGCTGGAATTTCTCACAATTATTTTTGTTTTTTTTTTAAATAAATTAAATTTATCATGTAACAATAAATTTACTTTAAAAACGAATCGTTGTTTGTATAATAATATTTTTACTGTACAAACCTACACTGGAAGTTTTGTAAAAATATATAAACTGTTTCCGATGTTTAATCGATCTTTGGTGATTTGGTCCGGAAATATTTCGATTCCCTCGTTCCCTCGTTTTCAATAAACAATCTGGGCAAGAAAATTATTGTCGGAGGTTGGAGGGTCACACCCGTAGGTAAACCGTTCCATACGTGTTTCCGGTGACTGTACACAGGGACAGATGTTTGAGGGGCGAAAGTGCGCTTGTGTGTAGTGGAGAAGACCGGAGGCTGGGCCTATAAAAAGTATTGATTTAAGAATATCGACCTTTTCGTAAACAAAGGCGAAGATTGCTATCTCCGAGAGCTCCCTCTAAAACTGCACCAACGGATATCGTGAGTTCTTCAGACATCCCTGTCGAACGTCAAACTCCGAGAGAAAAAAAATAAATGTTGGCAGTGTTGAGTTCGATCGACAATGAACTTTGAGCTACGCAACGATAATATTTGATTGAAGAGTCACGGATATTTCTACACGATTCTTGAATGAAATCGACGCCAGGCATTAATAATGGTTTTTTTATAAAATAAATAACACGAAAAAATCAATGAAATGAATGAAATTATTAAAATTTTATTATTTTTACGACGGAGCTCGATATCTAAATGTTTTCCGAATTAAAGATAAACTGTACGTCATCTTTAAACGACACGAAATAGAATGACGAAGAAACGAATCAGAAGAAAGTTCTCGTAAGCCGGTCACGTGGTTTGAATATTTTTTTCTTTATTTTACTTTTTCATTTGGGGCGGAATTTTATTGACACTGCACCTTCTCCCCTCATCTACTCATTCTCCTGCAATCTTCCTTCGGAAACTCGTAATTCCCGGTCGCAGTCACTAATCAGATTTATTGCGCGATCGTTCCCGGCGGAGTTCGTTTCAAGGACGACGAAATTAATTGCAATCGATACGCCCGCAACGCATCGTACTTCTTGTTTTCTTTTTGTAGACCCCAGTACTAAAGTTTCGAAAAAAGAAAATCGCATCGCCAGATATTGGCTGATCTCGCCAATGTTGACGATCAAGAGTCGTTTTCGATGAGAGGATAGAAGTTAATAGTAAAATTCGCGAGAAGAAGCGTGAGCATTTCTTCCGGCTGAGCAGAACTCGTCACTCCGATGGGTGACCGAACTCCGGAATAAACCGGAAATGGCTCAGCAATAAATGACAAATAAAACGAAAATTCGTAGAATCGTAAAAAGAAGAATCGCAAACGCGTAAAAAATGAAGGAAAAAATAAACCCTGACCTACGAGTTTTTGAAAGGATTTCCGAAAAAAATAAATAATTTGTTGATTCACGATTTCCTCGCAAACGTAAATCTACTCGCGAAGTAATACGAAGTATAAATTTTCGCCGGACGTTTCGCACTTTTATCGAAGATACTAATTTACAGAAACGTCTTTTACGAGTTTCGCGCGTCCGAGTTTGCACGTCTGTTACACGAGGAAGAGGAGATCGAACGTCCTCCGTGTTTTTGAAGCGATTCCCGAGCACGAGCGAGAGTCAAAGATAGAGTTTATGACTCCGAGTCGCGGCTTTTTCTGAGGCCTGTATTTCAACGTCGCGATATGCAAAAACCATCGATCAAACGCGTCTCAAAGCTTTTGAAACGTAGGGTCGATTTCGGAAAGGAAAAAAGAAAAAAAAAAGTCGAAAATTGTCATGTTTATCAGTTCAGTGACGTTTCGAGTACGCCGCGAGTTTGTTTGCTGCTGTTTTCCCAGAATTTCTATTTACCTCCTTTCCATAATTTCTATGCTTTGCTCCAAACGATTTTCCGTTGAATGAGTGAAAAAAATATCACTATTCCACATTTGGGAAGAAATTGTTACGGCATTTCAACGATTAGGATAATATCGTAACGATTTCAAATTCGTTTTTATCCAAATTTTATAGTTTTGTTTTCCGATTAAGAACGTTGCAAATTTAGGATCCGGGTTTGATTGGATTTGTTTCAAGATCCCTCATGATGTTTGAAGATTCCTCAACGAACCAAAATTTCTAAAAGCTTCGAAATAATTCTGCGACTTCGATGATGTCACAATAACGATGAATCCCATTGATCTGACATCTTACAATTGCTGCAGCATAGAACTACCTCAACGAAAGGAATTCGGGAGACCTATCGAAAATATATTTTGAAGAAATCCACGCCAGTCTCGATAAAAAAGCAAAAAACAGACGAGGATCTTTACAAAATGGAAATAAAAATGCCGAACGAAAAAGTGCAATAAATTTCGATGTGTAATTAACCCTACATCAATGATAATACAACCGAGCCATCTATGATACATAAAGCCTATTTATTTCTACCTCGTCGTTCTGCTTTATCATGTTGTATTAATTTGAGATCTTTTACCTAATTCACTTCGTTTAATCTTGAAGATTGCATTTTAGAGCTACGAAATGATGTTCAGATGTTAACTCACTGATGTTCATATATCAGAATACCCTAAACATCGACTAATAAGCGAATCTAATAGTTTCCTGTCTGCTCCCCTCCGAAGTGAAAAACAGAGCTCATCGGATCGAGTGTTTTTCGATGTTTGCAATAGAGAGGGCGCCCTCGTCACACTCAACGGTTTTACCGTCGAATATTAAGTGGAAAAACGTTTGTTCGAAATATTAATACACACACGTGATCGAAGTTCACATAGAATACACAGAGTGCCACAATGAGACGCGTATAGGTAGAGGGCGTCCGAGGATAGGAGATTTATCATTCACGAGGAAAAGATGGACGACGAAAAAAAGGGAGGAAAAAAAATAGATCGCGATCGTTGTCAAACGCTTGGCGTGGAGCGCGAAGACCCTCGCGGCCAAACGTTTAACGACGGACTGAGCCGTGTTTGCCCCGCACCTTCAGGGTGCAGAAACGAAAATGGAAAAGCGAGTCTGCGCCGTTCAACTTTGGTATGTACGTTGGGAAGCCCGCGGGCGCGCACTCTCAACGCTTTTGCCAAAAAAAAAAGGAGGCAAAAAAAGGAAAGAACGAGGCGACGAAAAAACCACCCACACGAATACGAAGAGGGCGAGAGAAATCTATAGCGAGATCCAAGGCCGTTTGGGCTCTGGAGATACGAGGACGCGCTTCGAAGCTTTTTTTTTCGCTTTCGTGATACTCCTACCACCTGAATTTTTCGCGACGGTCTTTTTCGTCGGATCGAGTGTTGCTCTCGAAGATATTCTACTTTGGCTCCATCTTGAAGTGGAGCCGAGAGCCAGAGGGGTCTTCGCACTCCGGGATGAAAATTCTTCGAGAATAGACCTTCAAGGGCTCAAATTCGATCGCAGCTCGAACGATTTCACGACTCGTACTTGAGCTTATCAAAATCGAAATCCCCCGTACCACACTTATCTCTGTACCAACCCGAAGACTTACTTGGTCTTGGAGAGATTCGGGTCGCTCGTCTTTCGCTTTTCCCGCAGCTGCCTCTGCAATTGAAAAATGAACGGGTATTAGTCACGATGGAACAAAAATATCACGAAGTTGGTGCAAATATTGAAGGAATTATGTACTTTAGTGGCTTTTCCCGAATGTGGGATTAAAATGATTTATTTACAATTTTTAACTGTAAAACAACGTGAATAATGGAAAATAATGGCAACAATTTTTTAAGAAATTTATAAATAAATATTTATTTACTATAAATGATGAATTTATTTATAAATAAATAATTTTGTATGTCGGGGGAAATAATTTTATGTATTCTTTTATTTTGTTGTATTACAAAATAGATATACGTGTATAATGTTTAATTTACGTACGAGATATACGAAAATCGAATTTGCAGAATGTAGAAAAATCGATATTTCGATGTTTGGGTTTGTTTACGTTAATTTCGCCAACTAAATATCATCATTTACAGCTCAATTAACAAGAAAATAGCTGAAAAATATTTCAAAGTCATTTTTCGGAAAATTGAAGCCCCATGTTATCACACGATTCCGCGAACTTAAAAACCCCATAGCTTTTTATGGGAAAGTGGATTTCAGCTTCCCTCGACTAAATATCATCATTTATAACCCAATCAATGAGAAATTGACAACAAAACAATTTTATACTCATTTTTGGAAAAATCACTAAAGTAAATTATTACCAAAATTGAAGTTACGAATGAAGTTAGTAAAAATTGAAGTTACGGTTGAAGTTAGCAGTAAAAATTGAAATTCCAGATTTCGACGAATTTTTAAAATAGCTTGTGAATCCCGCGACAGGAATTTGCTTGAAAAAACGCGTGGGCGATCCTCAAAAAGTCATTTCCATTGCGTCCCAATGATTGTAACTTTTGAGTCTCACGAAACATACTCGAGCCCGTTGGACACTTTTCTTACGGCACTCGTGCGCATTCGTTCAAGTATTCGGTTATTCACGATGCACGAGTGAATTCACGGAAAACTCGATGTTACGAGAAAATTCTTGCCGAGTGACTGTCTCGCCGAGTATTATCCAAAAACGGCTACTTTCAGAGAATTTCGATTTTCTGAGAAGGTTGCAAATTTCGTTTCCACTGATGACTTCGAATCAAGCTTGGGCAAGCCCAATTTTTTTTTTAATTTAATTTAAAAAACAATTTTTTTTTAATTTAATTTAAAAAACAATTTTTTTTATTTAAATTAAATTTTTTTATAATGGAATTATCAATTATCGATAAACAAAAACCGGATATTAATAACCCTAACAAACTCACCTTATGATGTATCCGCTCCTTGTAACTTTCAGATCTGTTTATGTTCGACGTCTTTGGCTTACTGGAAATATTTTGCTGCACCCTAATACACGATGGTAATAAATCGAGCATGAATTAATTATTGGAGCTACGAAAATCTCAATAATTATCTGAAAATCTGAATTCGTACTCCTAATAAATTAGGAGTACGAATTCAGATTTCGAAAAAAATTTTGATTTTAATCGAATTCAATCACTTTTCGATCCTTCCAATAAAAAATCAATAAATAACAGTTTCCTAATTCTTCGTTTCTTTACTTTTCCTCATTTTCCAAAGTCACTATTTTCATTCAATTTTCGACCTTGAATCGGTCTAAAAAATTTAAATAATCCGAAAAAGAGATTTTTCTTGCAACCAATCGATACAAAAGTCAACGTTATTACGACAAAGACTCTATTTCGATTTCCATGAATAATATAATTAATTACGTCGTGTACATACATTTCTGATATATCCTCTCTCGAGGAAGGATTGTCCATGTTATCAGGATAATCGCCGTAAGCGGAAATGCGTCCTCTCTCGTTGCCGCTTCGACTGTTTCCGCTCGCACCACCTCCGCGATGTTCTCCTATTTACACGGAAACAAAGAATAGCGTTATAAAATCTACGAAAAAATTTAATAAAACACAAGTTGCGTGTATAATACGGAAATTATAAAAATATCATAATAATAATAATAATAATAATAAACGTAATAGAAAAATTATATATAATATAATAATAATAATAACAATATTAAGAAATTATATTATCAGATCGAAACATTACATTATAATTACGTAATAATACTAATGTAATTTATAATGGGTATTATTGTGATTATTATTTCTAAGAATAATATTAATAATTATAATAAATTATATTATCATATTAAAAAATAATCGGACGAAAATTAACATAACAAAATTTTGTCATTGGATAGATGAATGTTTTTTTCTACCTTTTATATACCTTGGAATTGAATTGTGATTTTTATTCATGTACGTATATTTTTCATGGAAAGAACGGTATCAGGGTGTTCTCTAGGTGGGACGCAAAGTTAAAAATAAAAAAAGTCGTCTGTTCTTTTTTGTTTGTCAGCTGCTCACGTTTACCGAACTATAAAGCATATCGCGTCGTATAAAAAATATTTTCGGTCCCTCGTGCGAGAGAATTTAAATTTCGTCCTCTCTCTCTTTCTACGACGTTTTCTAGATAGGGAGCCGAGACCATCTCTCTTCGTCTGGCATCAGTCCAAGCATCCGATCTTGGGCGTTAGTCGGCCTTATCAGCGACCGCAAAGTGCTTCCGACCGTAAAGCGGTCTTCCCAACAACGTTGCGCGCAACAGTTAAGTATAGAAAGCCCGAACGATGCTTATAGACGAAATGACGATGGACAAAACCATCGCGATATCCGGCCTCGACGAGAACCGATCAGAAGTAATCGAGAAATACGAGGGCATCGTTCGCACTCGAATGCACGGTTGATTCGCAAATCGTCAAAACATGTCAAAAAATTATCGTGATTGCGACATCAGCCGGAAATTAAGCCACGTGACCGGAAGAAAAATATTCGGAATTCTTTGAGACGTTTTCGAAGAAAATTTGTATGTTTTGGGTTGTAAAAATAATTTAGAGATAAAAGATCCAAGGATTTTGCAATCGGGATGGAAAATTCTAGATTTCGAAAAAAAAACCTAAAGAAGACCAAGCCAGATTTTCAAATAAAAATTGTAAAGATTATTACTCTTTTCTTTTAATTTTCTAATACTATTTTTACTTCATAGGTCATGTTTAAAATCGATTTTTTTCACGCTTTCGCCACCCTTGAAAAATTGTATATTATTTTATGGGAAAAGGTGATCATTTCGACAGGTACCTCGAAGAAACGATTTACCTCAAATTTGACCTTGTAATAAAAAAAAATCTTCATTGCACACATTTTTTAGTGAAAAGGTTAGTTAAAAATGGAGTAATCGTGGATTCGTAAGTTTAAATAATGTCGTATATGTTTAGCTGTACAAATACCTCATTGAATAATAAATTAATAATTAGGAATTTTTAATTTTCACTATCGATAATAATTCAAGTAATAAAATAATGAGTTTATTTACGAAAAATTCTTAAATAATTCGTGTATCGTTATTTTATCAAGACTCTAAAGAAACCCAAACAAATTTTTGAATTTTCAAGAACTTTGTGACGAGCTTTTAATTTCCATCCAGCGTTACCTCAAATGGGAACATAAATATTGTTATCCTGATGTCTGATCAGACTTGACAGATGCCGAAGCCGATATAAAGGAGGGAGAAGGCAATTGGTACGTAACGAAGTAGTTCATCTGTCTCTCGAGTGTGTCGTTGTAAAGAGGGACATGAATTTCGGTGTCCAGGATTAGACCACCCTCGGGTATGTTCAATTTGAATGTCTCTCTCTTTCTCTCTCATTCTCTCTCCGTTCTTCCGTCTCGAAACGTCCAACGAGGAATGTCAAGAAAAAAGAAACGAAAATGCAATGTTAAAATGGACTGCCTTGACGGATATTTTTAGTTTGACACTGAGGATGGGCAACGAAATCGGTAGAGCTGCCGCGAGTTTTAGGGATGGTAAATTCGGGGGACCGGAAACCCAGGCTCACTCTTTCCTCTCCTCTCTAATCGCCCCTTTTTCAATCTCGAGAAAAAAAGCGTGTTGTATATCCGTCAACTCTCGACTCTGTTCAATGTCGATTTCGACGCTGCATTTCCTTTCCATCTCGAGTCAATTTTCCTGCATTCCCGTTTTTTTCAAATCTCATTTTTCATTATGACGAAGTTAAGAAAGCACGGCGTAATTTTTTTGTATTAATGTTCGTTGAGAAATTTAATATCCGGTTTCGTCTTCGGGAAGTGAAAAATTCGTTGATCGTCGTTGGAATACAAATAATAATCGCATACGAAAATTCATTTTTTTAAATACAATTTTCTTTAAATTATGTATAAGTATGTAAGTGCGCAAAAAGATTTGACGAAAAAAGCATCAGTGTGAATATTTTTTTCGTGCATTTATATTTATATATAAAATTGTGTATTTATTTAAAACGGAAAAAATACAAATTATTGAAGTTTTACTTTATACACGAATTATTTTATATATGAATAAATAAATAAATAAATAATTTTATTCATAAATTATTTTATGTACGAATATACAATACTAAAGATTAAAAAAATTGTATATTTTTGCAGTTTTTTCGTTTTTTTTTTGCTAAATTTCTTTAATGTGGACTCAAAAATATATTGAATTTTCTTTACTGCATTTCATGAACAAAATCAGTAAAAAAAAATGTTTAAAAAAATTAATAAAATTCAATTCCAACGCAATCGAGAAGATTCATGGATCGTTGGTGGAAAAAGCTGAAGAATAAAAAAACGTTAAACACTCGCAAAAATTGGGTCACGAAACCGTCGGTTTTTTTCAATATTTTTTTTTTTCACTTGGACGAATCCATGACGAACCTTGGGTTCGAAGATTTTCATCGAAGAGATCGTGCTCCTCGTTGACAATGTTTACGTCACGATCGATCGTGTCCACTGTCGATTTATCATCGTCGACGTCGCACTTTTCTCTGATATTTTTCACAACGTTGGAAATATCGTTGCACTTTTCGAAAACTGGTGCAACGTCGCCGAGACGCGCGACCAGATCGACCGTACCGTCGATAGTCTCGTTGCACGCGACCCGGCTCCTCCTCGCAGCCACCAGGGTGTCCCAGACTTTGCCGGCGAGTGTTCCCCTCGTCGACGCGTGAAAGCTCCGGCTGACTTTCGTTTTCGATCCTTTTTTCGCCACCTTCTCCCGAATTATTCTCTCGGACGCGGCGCTCGTTCCACCTGAAGTCTCACTGTTTTCACTTATCCGATACTCGATTCGGTCTCGAGTCAAAATATCGGCGAACGAACACGAATTCTCTTCACCCGTCGCTTTTGCCTTTTGAGACAATCGTCAAATCGCGATTCGAAATTACCGAAAAAAATAATTAAAAAATGGATGAGAAAACGATCAGATGGACGATATTGATGACGGCGCGACGTCAAAAGATTGGGAAAATATTTAAAAAAACATTAAAATCAAATGCGATTTTTATATTTACTTTGCGACTCTGGAAATTATGATTTTTCAATTTAAAAAGTAAATAATTTATTTTATTAATGTTCTTTATAAAGTAAAAATAAATGGACTTAAAATGATAAATTTACCTTATGAAAATAATAGCTTCAAAAATGAATAATAAATAAATAAACTTTCCGAAATAAATGTAGCGTACTTTTGAAACGATTGGTACTAACCAAAATAATTGGACAAAAGAGCATTCTGGATAAAAACAAAACCTTCTTTTGTGCACTGGAGCGAAGATAATTGAATTGCCGATGCGAAAAACTCGTGAAAAACTTTCTTTTGTCTTTCCAGTCGCAGAAGAAAAAAGATGGATCTTCAAATGAATAAAAATAATTTAATGGCATTTGAAAGAAAGTTTTTTTTTCACGATGTTTCTTATGCGATATTTAATGATATTTTCACTCCACTGAACACAACCTACTTTATCAAAATCCAGAATGACAAATATATTCCAACGATTGTTATTTATCACAAAAATCTGATATATAAAAACATTTCTCGAAGTTTTGAAAAACCATCAACCGTCCTATTTTTCGGAAAGTTTCCTCGTCAGATTTTCAAAAAACACATAAGCACCATATAATTGTAACCCCGGAAGTGCGAAATATGAAATTAACGAATGTAAACTGTTTATAATATTTTTCAAATAATATGAATCATTGTAAACGCCGAGTGAATCGAATTCGTTCGCGCCGATGGTTTCGCGAGTATCAATTTCCTCGACGTCATTCCGGAGTGGTTTTCATTACCGTCGGTTTTAACTTTACGATGGAGTCTACTTCTGTATCTCTCGGATGAAAATTTCAGATTCCCCAGGCCGTTGATCAGGGTCGAAATATCGTTGGGAGGGTTAAGGGACTTTTGCCCTATCCCCTCCAGACACTGAGTTCCATGGAGTTCCAACATGTGGGGACTTGGTGGGCGTTCAAACGCGTTTTGAATTTGATAAAAACTTCCGGTTTCCGCGAAGGCGGATAGAACGAGGCAGCGAGGTGAAAAAAAAAAAATGGTAAGTAACGTCACAATTATCCTCCTTCGTTTCGTACGTTCAGCAAACTGATTTCTTTCTAGCGCGTTTCGCTTATTCCTTCAGGCGATAGACGGTTGGCTCGTTTCCGGCCTTCGTTTCTCTCCCCGAGCGGGAGTCGAATTAACAGCTTCCCCCTCTCGCTCGTTTCCTCGCTGCCTCTCTTTCCTCCCGTGGTCGTTCTCTCTTCTTCGTAGCGAAGCTGTTGGTCATGAAGAAGAGACGAAAAATGATTCCATCGTTGGAAAAATATGTCAAGCACGTGTCGTCGCTTCGTAGCCGTTAGCGAGTAGAAGAGAAAAAAAAAACACTGAAAATTCACCAACTGCGAGAAGAGCTCCAAGGTCAATTTCGAGTCAATGAAAAGTCACGAGGGTCCATAATCACTACATTTAGGAAACTTAAAAAATCGCTTTACGATTTTACACCTTTTTGGTTTGAAAAAAAAACACAAAATTGTTAGCCAAAAATTGAACTCGAAAATCAAATTTTCTTCGTTCGGGAATTTTTCACTGCACTCCCGGGAGCTTCTCTCGAACGACTGTTCCACTCTGAAAGAGAAGCCTCCGAACGAAATACGTCTGCTCCGTTTGTACACTTTTTTTTTTGCCGTTACGCCTCTCCAGTTGGTCGCCGCGAGTTGGACTCGATTAAAAAAACGCCCACGAGAAACGAGCGCGCAAAACACAGCGAGCAATTAAAACTTCGCGGGTTCCCACAGAGATCGGGCCACTCGGCAATCGCACGCGTGTTGCCAATTTGGAACGCTCGATGAATACGCGCCACCGGTAAATCGTTCCTTCCGTTCATTCGCTTTTTTTCTCGATCCAACACTGAGCTTCTTCGTTCTTTTCCAATCGTGTTCGCTTCGCCATAACAGACATTTCCGTTTCACTTCGTTTATCACATTTTCGTTCATCGAAATAAACTTCGAAGCTCCAACGTTTTATCGATGAACGTTCAATCATGTTTTTAACCCTCGTACGTCCGATAAAAATTGAAATTTTTTTTATTGAAGTTTTGATAAGGTTTTTTTCTGATATGTGCAATATCAGAAAAAAAATGTAATCGAAAAAATTGTGCAGTTTTTTTTAATGAGAATTTTTTTTTATCTTGAACGTTGCTGCTGATAACGGAACCCCAATGCTCCAGAAAGTCTCGTTTCATCTCGTTACACACTTCCATATTTTTATGTTTCCTTGTTAAATAATAATTTACATATTTTATATTTATATTTTTATTGCTAAACAATATGTATTGTCGTACCACTGCCGCTCTTCAAATTCCCATAATTGCAATGCAACCAAAAAAACACAATTTTAATTAAGCTCTGTGTTACGTAATTAAAAGGAAAAAAAAATATATATGATACAAAATATATAACCAATATAAACCAAAAATAAAGATAGTTGTAACAATGATGATAATAATAATAATAATCAAAAGATAGTAAAATAATGATTCAAATATAATAAAAATATAATAGTAACATTGAGATAAAAATGATGACATTAATTAAGCCTAGATTACATCTAAACCAAAAAGATGGGCGTAGAATTCAGTTTCAAACCGAATAATGTTGGTTATCGATTTCAAATTTATCGAAAGCAAATGCCAAAAGTATTTCGCAGCAAGACCGATAGAGTTCCGAAATGAGAGAGACAGAGAGAGAGAGAGAGGAGAAAAATTGGAAAAGGTCCCACGCTTTTTCCTAGTATCCTCGAGTCACAACCGCAGTTGATTCAACAGGTTCGTAACGTCCTGTTACGCATACGCGTAAATATAGAAATTTCTGAATAGTGATGGAAAAAAAACCGGAGAACCCTCCGGGCGACACCATGTATTTTTTTCATTTTTTTACGATTCTTTCATTCTGCCCGAAAAAGCGGAGCTTTGGGTAAGGTTGTAAGAAAAATGTCTTCGATATTGCGCTGAAATATAAAATTATGTCGTTCGACGATACAAACGATGAAAAGGAAATGTTGAAAAAATCGCTCAAACGCGAATGCACCCGGTGAGGCACGCGTGGGTCGTCGTAAAAGCACATGTGTAAAATACACTTTTTGGACGAACAGAAATGCAAATCCCAAAATAGTATCGGTCGGCAGAACGTTGTCGTTGATGAACGAAACGCGCAAATGTAATGAGGAACCGATGTGTATGAAACTCTATGATAAAGTCGTTTTCGTAATATTTCCTTTGGAATATACATACACCCACCATCGGCGAAAATTCATCGAAAGTCACTTTCCAGATTTCGGTTAGAAATAAACGAATCAATATGGATAATAAAATAAGCTTCGTTCTAATTTTTTCTCTCATAAGCTTTATCCTTTTTTTTTCTCATTGATAATTTGTCTCAACGAAAAACTGCGTTCGAAAAATACCAATGTTTCTATTTTAAACTAAAACGGAGTTTTATTTCGAAAAAATTGAAAAGTACGAAAATTACGCCGAAATTGAATTATTCAGTACAAAACTGAACGTTTAATAATTTATCGAATCGTCATTCGGCTTTTCACGAAATTGTGACATTTTCGAAAACGTGTTGCAGCTAAAAAACTACAAAGTTAAAAAAATCGATATCAAGCGACAAAAACTGAATATCAAAAAATTCTACGGATTTTGAAAAACGCGTTTCGTTATAGAAATTTTGATGACGTTTTTCGTTCTGAAAGTTATGCAAAATGAGCTAGTATTTCCGGCCGTCAATGCGAGCACGTAATAGTGTTTATATATCTATAAAAACGAAATAGTGACGTCAGCAGCGAGTTACGCAAATCATCTGACGAGTTTTGTCGTAAAAATCAGCTAATAAAGGGAGTCAAGTTCCGAGTGAGCTTTTTTTATCGACGATATCGATAAAGGTAAAAAATCGTATTTCTTCTGAAATGTAAAATGGTTCGAAGGAAAAGAGAAAAGAAAAGAGTTTTTACGACTCACCATTTTCGCCATCGGTGATTGCCCCGGCGTCCTCCTCGCTTCTCTTTGCACGCTCGACTGACAAAAATATTACGTTTCATTAGCAAGTGATTCACTAAAAGAATTTTTGATGTACACCTATTTGCTCGTTTTTAATTTTAATTTTTTTCTAAGAAAATTCTTCTCTAATTTAATCTCTGAATTCTTCTAACAGCTGTTTTCTCTAAATTCTTCTAAAAGCTGTTTTCTCTAAATTCTTCTAAAAGTTGTTTTCTCTAAATTCTTCTAAAAGTTGTTTTCTCTAAATTTTTCTAAAAGCTGTTTTCTCTAAATGCTTCTAAAAGCTGTTTTCTCTAAATTCTTCTAAAAGTTGTTTTCTCTAAATTCTTCTACAAGCTGTTTTCTCTAAATTCTTCTAAAAGATGTTTTCTCTAAATTCTTTTAAAAGCTATTTTCTCTAAATTCTTCTAAAAGCTGTTTTCTCTAAATTTTTTTAAAAGCTATTTTCTCCAAATTTTTCTAAAAACTGTTTCTCTAAATTCTTCTAAAAGCTATTTTCTCCAAATTCTTCTAAAAGCTGTTTTTTCAAAATCTTTCTAAAAGCTGTTTTCTCTAAATTCTTCTAAAAGCTGTTTTCTCTAAATTCTTCTAAAAGTTGTTTTCTCTAAATTCTTCTACAAGCTGTTTCCTCTAAATTCTTCTAAAACCTGATTTCTCGAAATTCTTCTAAAAAAAATTTTTGTTTCACTCACTCAAATGCATGTGATTTTGCGAATGATGATGATGATGAGACGACGGAGGCTTTCTTTCCGGGCGTATGCGCTCCATTATTCGGCTTATACGATCATTCGCACTTGTTCGTTCCTTTCGATTCAACGGCCCAGTGCAACTCTCCTCGACTACACGAACGCAGAGTCGGTGTACGCTTAGAGAACAGTCTGAAAGACATTTTCACGGTGTAAACATTATCAGGCATCTGAGCTTCCGGAAGTTCCGTTAATACCGAACTTTTCAAAATTTCAAATTTAGTAGAAAACGCGTAGGAAAAAAACTATTTTTAACATTAAAACTATTCTTTTAAACTATTTTCAACACTTTACTACAAAATCAATTTAAGGTACAAATTAAATTTGAAAGAATTGATTTTCTTCGTTTTTCAACGAAAGTTCGAGACGAGATGAAAATTCGAGAAGTGATTCTTACGACTGCAGTGATATCCCTGCGGTCCGATACCACCAATTATGAGCTGGCAATGATTGCAGTAAGTGACGGTGAGATACTGATGAGCCAAGAAGTGATGACCGCGGACGGTCATTTTTCTCGTTTTCCCGGTAAGCAGGCGGGCTTTTATGTTGGATTTGTCTTTCGCGACGAAGGTCGGTACACCGTCGAGGGACGGTGGCCTAACTTGGAATATCTTCGTCAATATCGTTGCCAGACCTGCTGCCGTTGTGAACTGACGAAGGTCCACGTGATCCTTCTCTATTACCTCTCTGAGAGAATAAATACGACGAGAAAAAAAAAAAAGAGAAAAATCGTAAAACCATTCCAATGATTCCGACACGTATTTTGTTGATTGATGACTTTGCTTGGATAAATATTGAATAATTTAAAAAACGTTTAACACTTTTTTCGTTCGTTTTATCATAAAGGTAAAAATCTTGGTGCTCGCTGACTCACAGATACGGTTGCATCGTCGGAAGAAGATACGTTTCGATTATTTTCGTTTCTTGAACCTTATCGGTGGCGCTCTCGTCGAGCTGAGTATCGCTCGGCCCAAAAAGCATGCCCAGGCCGGCGGTTCGCTTTTGCTGAAAATCCGCGAGTTGCTCGTTCAATTCCTCCTTTGCCCGGGTTCTCGCTTTCCAGAAAATCTGAATCAACAAAACGAAAGTTAATCGTTTACAAAAATGACACGTGTATTAGGCGTAGTAAAGAGAAATCCATTATTTTTTCGAGTCAACCACAAAACTGTCGCAAAAGTTGGTTTAGTAAGAAATCTGATCTTTGGATCTGAAAAATCATGGATTTCTTTCGACTACACCTAATATTATTTTTTTATCAAGCAGTAAAACGATCAGTTTTAGCACGCGAAGTGACGCAGCTTACCTTTCGTAAAATTTCCTCTTTGTCGGACTCTTTGAGAAGAACGTCGTCGATTTCGCGGGCAACGTTTTCGTCAACGTTGTTCAGCCGCAACGGCTTCGCGTCAATGAAAAAGCATAAATATAGGATAGAAATATATGCAAATTCGACGAAAAACATTCGTTGATACGGATCGAGAAATACTTACTGCACCAGGTACTAGAAAACTAGAATGAATCTCGTAAGCCCATTTTCTCATTTCTTTGGCGTTCCCTTCCTTGTATAAATCCGTTATCAAGTAGAACAACTGTGGAATTTTATATACGTGAGATATTAACGGTCACGAGGATTATTACGATTGAATTCTTTAAGGTGGCACATCTGAGGAAAACAGTCTTTTTTAAAAACTATTTTTTTTCTATATTTGAAAAAGTGGGAAATTCATTGTAAATTTTGTAACTGCCAAGCATGTCCTTTGTTTTTGAAACTTTGATCGTGATTATCCCAAAGACAGTCTCCAAAATATTTAAAAAAACTTTACCAACAGCCTCCAAATTTTCTCGCAATATTTTGTGACTAGTTTTCTACTTCGCGAGACAAGACCTCTTTTTTAATTAATTATTGATTTTTATAAACTCAGAAATATCGAAAATGTAGGTTAAAAAATGACGGTAAATTTTAATCACGCGCCATTTAGTCAAAAAATTCTTTAAGAATTCTGCGATGCGTTGCACTCGAAGAATCTTTTGAAATTTTCAACACTCTCAGTCAATATATATTTACAACATTTTACGTCAATATACGTCCATACTTATGAATACGAAAAAAATGGATTATCGTAGATGAAGAGACTTCGAGATAAGTTTCCAAAAATCAGTCAATTTTGTTTCCTCGGGTGTGCCCTCTTAAATAACGCGGACGAAGAAGTTTACTAACCAGACTGGAGGGGTTACTGTTCGATAGTACGTAATTAATAAATACAGAAAGATGGGCATGATGTTCCCACAATTTCGAGAGCGACTTGAAAGGTCCGTGATCTTCCATCTGACCCTGTAAAAAAATATATTTCTTTTTCATCGATTTCATGTTCACGAAGAACAGTCTAGACAGAAATAGATCGATGTCTAATTCAACTTTTCGATTCAGCACGTATATTAAAAATACCCTTAACCGGAAATGCCAGTCAACGGGATATCGGCTAAAACACTTACGACTTCCTGATCGCTCATGTCGTCATCTTCCATGGACATTATAGGTTGCTGGATTTGCGGTAGATCGGGTGTACTTTCGTGCAGTGGTTGTCGAATAGGCGAAATCGTCACGAAGCTGTCGTTCAAGCTCTGCGAATTAAAATTTGCCTTTAAATACGTAAATTCATCTTTAAACATGGCTGTTGTAAATTATTTGACTGTTTGAGCAAAAAACCCAAACAATTGAATAATTTCCAAAAACCCAAACAATTGAATAATTTCCAAAAATCCAAACAATTGAATAATTTCCAAAAACCCAAACAATTGAATAATTTCCAAAAACCCAAACAATTGAATAATTTCCAAAAACCCAAACAATTGAATAATTCAAACAATTGAATAATTTTCAAAAACCCAAACAATCAAATAATTCCCAGATGTCCGAGTCATCAAATAATTTCCAAAATCCTGAAGAATCAATCGATCGCTTACGTCATTGATCGTTGACGAGGACGTGTCGTTGGCGAGTGATGGTTGTGGATACGGAGGCGGTGGGGTACCCGGTGGTGTAACGTGAACGGGATCATCGAGATCGATGCTACTGTTGCGTCCCTGATGATGCCTGGGTGGTGACAGATCGTTCATCGATTCGGAAGCGATCAAGCGTCGACTGGCCTCGGACGGTGAAATCATGGTAGCGCTCAATTGTTCCGGACTCGATTTCGTGCGTTGATGCTTGTTCAGGGATCCTGACGAGCCGAGATTCGCACCTTGCGACAGCTACGCCGAAATCAGCAATAAATTGTCTCACGATTAAATAACGAGTCGCCAAGTTAAAGTTGAAGTACATGATATCAATTATTACGCAATGTTGATTCTCGCGTTGTTGGAATGCGATGATAGTCAATTCTTTTTTATTTACGCTTTTGTTCGATCAGACCAAAATTACTTGAACGTATAATTATTTAATTATAATTATATTTCATAAGCATAAAAATAATTATTTAATTAAAATTATATTTAATAAGCATAAAAATAATTATTTTAATATAATATTTAATCATAATTAAATATTAAATTCAATATTCCGATCATCACGATAAAATAATCGAACAAATAATCTGCTGAAAAAAAAAAACAATTTTCGTCGCGTTCCAACGATGCGAACTTCAGCATTGCGTTACGTCGGTTTGACGTGTCTTATAAGCGAACAGCATGCGAATTACCGAACGTTACCGCTAATGTACGAATAATAAGATCGTTTTAACGGCTCCAAAGCAAGCGCGTAAATAAATGTACAGCATTCATTCCTGTCCACCGTTAACTCTTCGGTTTACTTTTCTTTCGTTCTTTTTGTTTGTTGTCTACATTATCACCATTTTCGTTAATTCGCCACCCATTATAATACCGACTAGTAGTAAACTGGTGCAAGCGAGAGCTAATAATAAAATGAAAAATAAAATATACTAATAATATACTAAAATACGATAAATCAGTACACCAGCTTATACAAATCTTTGAACATTTATACAGGGTGTCCCACGTAAGAATGTCATCCGTGAAATGGAGAGCTGGGCGTAAAATTCTGAGTCGATTGATATAAGCATGTATGGTTCCCGGATCAACCCCTGAATTGTTATTAATTTTGAAAGGCAGTCAATCAGGCGCGCCCTTTTAGCGGGCTTAGCCTTGAAAGAATTATTATATTTAGACGTTTAGTGTCATATCGCAGGTCCATGTCGATGTATTTTTATACCTTGAAGACGAATCCACCATTTAATTCGCCTTGAACTCTCCATTTCTAGGGAAAAATGTCGAAAAAATATTCTAGAAAGGTTTTTCGCATTTTTCCAGTCTAATTTTGAACTTTCGGCAAAAACTCGGGCATATT
>JAPYZJ010000284.1:0-53635 GCA_030522765.1 Ophioninae sp. B BG-2022a
AAAGGGGTATGTATGGAAAAATTGGCAAAAATCGATGGTCCAACTTTGAAATTCTGCCAAAAATCGAAAAATCATCGGATTCGAATTTTTAAAAAAGCAATTTGAAGAGAAAATCATAACGAAGAGATTGAGCACAGAGTGGAGTGCCAAATCCTAAAGGAAAAAAAGTGATCGACGATTTAGTGAAAAAACTTTTTTCCCCCAAAAATCGAAGAAAATTTTTGATTTTTAATATTTTTTTAAATGGTCCATTCCGATGTAATTTGATCCCCTGAGCACGAATCTACCATTCGATTCCCCCAAAACCCAACATTTCCATGCAATCATCGTAAAAAACTTCTAAAAACACGATTTTTTTTTTTGCTGTGTGCAGTGCTTTCGACAAAAATTCGATGATATTGAGCACAATAAATTCGTGCTCAGGAGTGAAAATTACATCGAAATAAACGATAAAAAAATAATAAAAATCCAAATTTGTTTTGTTATTTTTGGGGATTTCATTTGACGAATGAGATTCCGCCGTGGGACAGCCTGTATAAAAAGATCCGTATTTCCAGCTCAAGAGGATCTTGAAGATCTACATTTGGAGGTTTCCAAGCGCGTCGAGAGAGTATAGTAAGTGCAAGAGGTAAAACTCACATCTTGTTGAGGTCCGGCGACGCGACTCAACAAAAGGAACAATCCGATAACTAATACTGACAACCACACCGTCTTTCTGTATCGCAGTGTTTTTTTCGTTAAATTCGAAATATCGATGAGCAATTCCAGGGCGAAGTAGTGTAACGTGGTGACCGGATGCGTCCAGAGGGACAAGCTGTCCGCGTCGGCAATTTCCTCGTGCGCGCTCTGACTTCTCGTCTTCTCGTCTGAGTCGCATGGCTTCTCAGGCACGCTTCGTTGCGCCCCGTTCGACGTGCTCGCCTCTTTCGCCCTACGTACCGTACTCCCGCCTGTGCTCTCCATCATCCCGCCGCCCAAACGATTTATCTGCGAATCACGGTACAAATATTTAGTCCCCTTTTTTTACTCTCGTTGAGGGATTTTATTTTTATTCTTTTCGCATATCAAATTGAATTTCTAGACACTGAGACTTTGGTGAATTATTGGAGTGAGTATGAGAATTGTGACGTCGAGTTAATAAATAACCGATTTTTAAATAACCACTTGGGAATTTCATTGTCACGAATTACGGTCTTTCTTTAATTTATGGGAAATATATCGTGTTGTTACTCCTAATTTATACATTACGATAAATTCATTTTCACTCAAAGGAATATATCTGAAATAGCTACTAATGTTCTTTTTCAAGCAACCAGGGATAAAAGGTACATTTAAAAAAAAACTGTTTTATGCGCACTAACAAATAAATAAATATAAATATAACATTCCGAAAAAATATGAACGGTAGTCAAATTGGCTGATGCAATTGCGATAAAAAAAATTCTATGTAAAAATACACGTTAATAATATTCAAATGAATGGCGAAAAATGATTAGTTGATATTATAGAAGTATAATAATATATAATAATAATAATAATATATTTAGGAAAACTAACGAAACCGTTATTTTGTTTCACAGTAGTAAAGAAATGGTAATGTTGGGTGCGTTTGAAAAACCGGAATATTCTTAAAGAGAAAATATTGACTGCCCTCTACTCGGGAACACTGAATGACTCATGAAAGCGACTGGACTCGAGAGCTCGATGCCAGCAGTGCAAAAGCAAAAGAGAGAATCGTTCGTGGATTGATATTCCCGTTCCGAGCTCAAATCCTCAAATAGAACGAGCCACGTTGTACGAAGCCACGTTGTTGTCCACACAGTACCCCCCTAATCCACGCATCAACGTTTTTTACTTCGAGCAGTTGTTCGAGGTTTATGTCAATGACTAGATAATCTTTGTGCGGCTTTAGTTGACGATTTTCCAGCATTTCTTATTTTTTTTTTCAAAATTGGCCCTCGAGCACTTTCCATGGAATGGACCGTTTGAACGAAATTTAGCGTGTTTTATTTTGAAGCGGGACACGTGTTCACTGCTCGTACATCCTGCACTGACGTTCCAACGATGGAACCGAGCAACCACTGGCTCGCGCGTTAATGCATATGTACGAATTATGCCTTATCAGCACTCGGTCTATGTACTAGAGAGAGCGAGAGAGAGGGAGAGAGGGGTCACTCAGAATCAAGGGTCAAACGTGGCTCCCGTCATACGTGGCATACGTTGAAACAGATTTTTTTTTTCGATTCTATCATCTATCACGATTTTCACCGCAGATTGGTAAATTTGCAACGCGATAGAAACATTTGCAAGTTCCTTCACCCGGATCTACAGAGAAATCAGATAAATAAAAGAGTTAAACGAGCATTGGAAATTTCGAGACGACGAAGAGTGTATTCGATTGGATCGGTGGATCATCGGGCTCTCCCTCCCTCCCCTTTTATTGCACTCGCGACGTTGGCGCGTCAACCGCTTTCACTGGGAAAGCGTACGAGAAATTCAGATTGCTTATATTTGTCTGTACATGCGAACGTGGAGTTTTTAAAGCGTAAGATGAAAAGGATAGGATGCATGCGTTCTTTTTCGGCAAGCAGTCTTGTCATTAATCATTTTCGTTGTTATCAAAATGATTACGTAATTTTGACATTAAATAAAAATTATTACATAAACATTCTCAGAATAACTAAAAGTTATTTTCAAAATCATAATCTTTGCCACAATAAGGGAAAGCAAACCCATGCATTGGTGCTTCAATCTTGAAACCGATCATTTTAAGATTAATTTTAAATTAGTAAAAAATGTAAAGAAAATTATCTGGCAAGTAAGGTAAATTAGGTTAATTATTATAAGTGCGAAAGGAACGTTTGCATTTGGAATATGGGAAATCAGTAATCATGGCACAATGAGATTCATTACGAATGGAATAGTGATTAGAATTGCCCTCGCTCACTGGACGATAAGCGGTGTTGCCCGAGTAAAATATCTCTAGTATCTCTAGAATCTATTAAGGGGCCTGCGTAAGCTTGGAATTTCAAATAGAGATTTTACAGTTTCAAAATTCTGGGTTGTAACTTTGATTTTCTATAAAAATGGTAGGGTAGTTTTAGGCGAAAATTATAATTTTCTGTTATACGACTTTACGAATACTAAATTCCTTCGTTCTTCATTACAGATGACCTTCTTCTAATTCCCCAAATTTCCTTCGATGAATGGAAAGGAGCTGATACAAAGTTCGATAATTAACACACTATCGATTATAAATATCTCGCAACAAATGAAACGCTAAGCCATATCTGAGACAATAATGTAAAATCCAGAGCTATTCGATCCGAAACATCTGCCCCAAACTTACGCAAAGCATTAAAGAAGTACGCGTCGATGCGACATGACGATAAAAAAATTCAAAGAGCTTTTTAACAGAACGCGCGACGTATCGCACAATTGCTTGAAATTGCGCGGCTTATCCTTACGACGGGATAAATCTGTGCGATACTTCGCGCTCGGGTGGAACGAAGGAAAGCTTGATCTAATAGCGATAGTTAGTGCGAGCACGGGTACCATATTAGCTTTGTTTCCCCAAATAGGCAGTCCCCGCTCCCTTAGTAAGCGTCTAAGTTGTTCGCGCGTCATGCGACCGAGAGCGGGCGGCAGTGTGGTAGCGCTCGACGACGCACCGCCGCCGAGACGAGCGTAGCTGCCCTCTGAATTTTCCGTCGCACTGACGCTCGTGCCAGGGCTCGTTTTTCTCGTTACTTTTCTTCGCGCCATCGTCGACGCGACAATCACGCCGTTCTTTCGATAGGCCGATGATTCTTCTTTAGCTGAGTGCGCTAATGGCGCTCGGAGGGCTTCCGAGGAACGCCAGCTCGGTTATCCTTGCGAGGAATTAGAGAGCGGCTACTTCTCGGGAGAGGGACAATGTTCCGAGCTTGCGCGGAACAGGAATCTCGCGGGACTTGTCTGTGCGTACAAATGAAATATTATTAAGGATGTCCGAGCGACGGACCGTCGACGGATACGTACACCCAATTGCGAAACTCCGGTGACTTTACAACTCTGGGAGTTGGTGCCCAGGCGCGTATAGAACTTTGGAGGAAGAAAAAGCCAGTGTAGGATCGTGCGGTCGAGCGGGAAGGGTGGAATCTTTCGGAATCGTGAAAAATGCCTGTGGAGAGGCGTACAAAAAGGGCAGTTTTCGTTGAAAAGATAGATCAGTGAAGACGAGTGTGAATGACCGGAGAAGTGGGGTAAAAGAAATCGAGATAACTACGGGAAATTGTGTATTTCCGAAAAGGTGAATAGAAAGTAAGGAGAATCGATATCGCGTCCGATAAACGTTGAATCACGGCCACGTAAGCAAAACAGCTTGAGTAAATAAAAACTCAAAAGAACAACTATTATCTGTGTATTCGAAGGAGAGCCTCTTTCAAAGCAACAAAGACAGCGAGGAAGAAAAATGTTCAATGTTTCTTACGTGTTTTAACAGGATGATAATATACGGACGAGTAGGCCCGCTATACTTATCGCGCTTCTTCCACCGACCAAATTAAAATTTACAATTGAATTGTGGACTACATAGTATCCGTGAGCGCGTGCGGGTTATTTTTTTCGCAGGGCGGGGGAAAGGCTTTCTCCTTTTGTTCTTCGCACCGTCTCGCGAGGTGAAGGCGTGCGATATCCCACTAATTCGTTGTTTCCGCGCAATCCACTTGACTTTTGCTAACGATTTGAAATATCACTATATCTATAAGATCGGACACGAGTAGGAACGGCAGGTGGTACGATTGACACTAATTGTCGCGTGGAACGAAAGAGAGAGAGGTCTGCGCTACCTTCTGTGTGTGGGGTGGGTGCGTGTGTGTATGCGTGAATGTAAAAGCGACTCATCGAATGATATCGCACCTATGAGCTGTCTGGTCGATGATGACGACCGCGCAGCTGACGCGAAGAGAGGGTTGCTATCACCACTGCTCTTAAGTTAGCCACCATTTTTATTCCCTCGCGAGCGAGGATGCCAACTTGAGAAAGAAAGAGCTCGTAAAGATGATCAGCTGCTTCGGCAGGATGGTCGATTTCTTACTAACGGAGCGCTTGGACGGTGAAATTCTTTATCCTAACTTTTTCAGGAACGATCGTTTTACCACTGTCATTTTCTCTTCTAGCCGTAACTTTTATCAGTAATGATCATGAATGCAAATTCACGTCAAAAATAATATTCGCCTTTTTCGAGTTTGAACATGGCGGTCGTTAGTGAACTTGGGCGAGCGGCCGTGGTGCGGCGTGACGATAGCGCGACGATCCGAGCGGTGGCGCCGACAACGGAAGGTATCACATTCATGCACTCTTCGCGATTGTTGCATATCCGGAATTGAGTGACAAGTGACACGGATGATTGTTTATCGTGTTTGCAGATATTCAAGTTTTGATTGATGCAAATCCGAAGATGTAATATGGCCTGTAAATTCAGGGTACTTAAAATTTGTATAATTGTAATAATAATAATTTCGATCATTCGTTATGTTTGTTATACAGTTTCGATGTTTCTCAAGGTTAATTCGAGGTTGAGATTATATGAATTATACATCAATGAGGCGTTCGATGTAATATTGAGATGAAAATGATAATTTAGTAGTTCCTCGGCCGATCTTTAGAGGCATTGCTTTTTTCGCGAATTTATCTATACCTAAGAAATAACCTATAAAAAGAGATTTTTTATTTGTCTTCGATTCTTATGGACCTTCTTTCGCTGATCCCGAAATTGTAATGGATTTTAGCGGAAACTCAAATGGCGACGGGTAAACACGAAAACGTGACTGTGCACATATTGTAGCTCGACATATATTTTTTCCTCGTTAGCGGAGCGCCAATGGACCAAAAATATCGAGTTTATTTTTTCATTCGCGAATTTGTCCAATTAAGGGGTAACATCGCAGCAGGTTGCTGCTGTCGTAACGTGGCCAATTTCCCTCCTGCGCGAAGTATATCCGTATATGATGTTTTCTATGTACACGCGAGTGCCCTTGAGCCACGTCAATGGGCCACGTAGACAGGACATACACAGAGTTCAACATGCGCAAAGCCGCGGGCGAGTTTCATTCTCATTTTATACCGTTTCGCATGAATGGGATACACAGAAATCCCATGTCCGTAAAACTAGTTCGTGGGAGATAAACATTATGATTATTATTATTCGAAATCACCCAATCTTCTCAATGACGGAGGCTCTATTCGAGCTTATCGAGCGTGCAGATTCTGCCATATGTTACACGACCGAACAAACCTCCCCCTGCTCTTGCCAAAGTCATTTTGCGCAATTCCCTCCCTTTCCATTACTAAAATATATGTCAAGGAATTTTAGCAAAAATTGTGAATTGTGAAAATTACCTTGGTGGAATTGCCCTATTGAACCTTTTATTTGAAGGCCGCGAAGACCGTAGGTTCGCAAAATTTAAACGCCGTTGTAAATAGCGTTGACAACCCAACAATTCCATATGATGTAATACCATTATTAAATAGGAATTATTTAACAATAATGCATCGATACTGTGACAAATGATATATATTGTTATCATTGTTACTTTCAAGAGATCCGAAATATTTTTGTTTGAAAATTCTGTTTATTAGTCCGAGAAACAGTGATACATTTTCAAGTTTCAATTCTCATACAAAAACTTGTGCTATGCTCAATTAAAACTTTGTTCAATTATTATTTATTGTTCGATACAGGCATGAAAATCATTTCTTCGAACTTTATTAAAGGGCTGAGCATGCTTGGACAAAGAATAAATTGTCAGCTGTTTTTAGCGTTCAACGAAGTGCACCGTGCGTCCGCTAGAGGGACGTGAAAAAAAATCGCGAAAAATGGTGGACGGGCCTGGGAGGAGAGTTCACGTCCCTGAGGTTCCGTCGCGTCGTGACCCCCAAAAGCTCCGAAAGGGAACTCTCTATCAACGAGTGTCGTTTCTGGATGAGACTCGTATCCCATTGGGAAGGGTGCGCGTTGTCGCGTCGCGTCGAAACGGCGGCGAGCCCGGCGCGTGTCGGTTTCTCGAGTATAGGGGCCCCCGCGAAAGGAGTAGCGCAGCCACCTGTCGATCGGACAGCAGCGCCAGTAGTTGTCTACGCGCCGTACCGGCGTACTCGTACCGCGGCCAGACCGGTGGGAGAATCCGCGGAGGAACGCACCGCACGCTTACCTCGGTCGGCTCTTTTTTTTCCTTTCCTCACCCTTCGCGCGTTCGCACTGATTTAACGTGTGTTATCTCCCGATCGAACGAACAAACGGAACGACGAAAACAACCGAATAGAGGAAAACGTTTTTCGGTAGGAAGATAAGAAGGAACGTTAGAACCGGAAGAATAGAATCGCGATCTGTAGTTACGAAAAGAGTTTTTGTTTTTTCGTGCAGCGAAGAAGCAAAAACGTCAACGATGCTCGTAAGTATCGTCGCGATAAAACCGCTACTTTTGTCTATAACCCAAACAAATCCGAACAATCCGAAACAATAATGTTTTGTCGTGTGATATTATGTCGTGCTACCGTTTTTCAACTTTCGGGCCCTCTGTCCTCGAGCTCGAGCCATTTCCTTCGGTTTCGAAGTTTGCAACGTTGCGCTAGAACTTTTTTTTTTATTGAGAAAACTTCGTTTTTCCACTTTTAAGAGTGCTTCGCGAAAAATGTTTGTAACAGATTCAAATCGTAGATCCGTGAGTGAGGTTAAAACGGGTTAATCTCAACCTCTTCCCGAAATTCACTCTCGAGTATCGCGACTTTGGAAAGAGCATTTTCTGCGCGATTTTCAGTTTACGTGGTACGCGTGCCTCCACAATGTTGCCGATGCGAGCGGGAATCGTGGATAAACGTCAGGTACTTATTTAATATTCCAGAGGTCGCACGCATACGTGTATCTCGTAAATAAGTACACACGCAAAAAATTGATTTCTCGGATGAATTAATTCGATCAATTGTGTTTTTCCTTACTCGAATAATTTATTATTCGATAAATCATGGAAATTATTTAAGGATTTGTATATCTTTCGGATATATGTGTCGAAGAGGAAATTCTAAAATTCTGAAATTAAAAAATTCTGAAATTCTAAAATTGAAGCATCGATGAATACATTTGGACTTTTCGAACAGTTCTCGAGAATTAGATATCGATCGTTCAAAGATGAGAGCTAATAACGAGATAAGTAATAACGAGACGAGGAATTATTGGTTATTAGGTATTGGTGATAGTCCAGCGGATGTCGGCGATAAACGTAGCGCGGAGATTCTCGAGGACGATTGACATTCCAGCGTCGATCTTCTTTGATTCTCGATGTGAATTTAATATCCGCGAACGTTTCCGCGCCCGGGTACGAATTAATTCTGGATAAACGGTGTAGCGGCGAGGGGAGAGGGGGGGGGGGGGGGGGGGGGGAACGGAAAACGCGTTCTCGATTAATCGGGTGTACAAACCGTGTACGGAATTTCATAGAGCGGGAGTTATATCGGACGCGAGTCCCGGGAACGATTTAATCCGATAATAGATCGCGAGGGCGCGTGCCGCGATAATATCTCTCTGGCGCGAGGCGTTGAAACGAAACAACCCCCGGAGGGCTATCGAGCGCTCAACCGAGCCCGATTCCTCCGTTCTTCGGGAATGCAATTTTCGTTGCAACCTCTCATCGAATAAAATTTAGGTCTCGGGGTAAGGGGCACGGAAAAATCTCGGCGTGTTTGGAACAAGCGTGAATTCCATTATCGGATGCCAGGATCGATCGGGAGTTCGTTGATTCCTCGAGTTTCGTTAATTAACCATATTCGAGATTCGCGGTTTCGCCGATGTTCGGGGAACGAAAATAGTTGCGCTGAAAAATTCTCGTGTCGGGTAGAAAAGATAATTAATCAGCGAGAAAAATTCTTTTCCTATAAAAATTAAAGTTTCGCGGGTTTGGCACAGGCATCGAATACATCGATAAATATTCATTTGAATGAATATCAATAAATTATTTACTTTGTTGTATCCGTCAACCGAATGAATAGTGAATTAATTCATTCAATTTTCATTTAGTTGATCGATTATTATTAATAAAAAAATCTAATTAACTAAATTCATTAAAATTATATTATTTTGATTAAATTATATTTAAAAACAATAATTTAATTAATCAATTTATAATTTAATTCATTTCATTCGGATGTACGCAAACGCGTCATCGGCGATACATCTTACAGAGAAATATTATAAAATATTTCCATTATTTTACAAATATCGAGGATTCACTCGAGTCAAAAAATTCGATTGATTGAAAAAGAACGGATTCGTCCTTCCCCTCTCGGAGTGACATTTGCGAGAGTTGGAATTTAAAAAATCGTTCGAACACACCGAGACTTTTTAATTGGAACGAAGTAACAGAGATCGCGTGTTGGTAAAGTGATGCGAATTTGTTCGCGAAGGACCGCTCGCGCGGCGTAGGCTGAACGCGGTGGTTGTCGGGCCAGCCCGATTAGATATCGACTGTTTAGCATTGCGTTTCCACGTGTCGTCCTATATTTTATAAAAGTTTCGTTCGCGAGTATCAACGTGCACACACACACACACACAGATAGACGCGTTAGCGCACATCCTGCTTTGTGTCAACGCGTTAAAAGTATGTCATACCAATACCAGACTCAATACGAAGAGGTCGTTGTGGGAAAGAAAAAAAAATCATTATACTCGTCCGACGTGTGTTTGGCTATGTGTGTACAAGGCGGTGGGTTAGTGGGGGGAGGAGGACCGATGGGATGCAGGGATGAAGAGTGCTCGGGGTGGGGGGATTATCTCTATAAATACGTGCTATAATGAGAGAGATAGAAAATGAGGGTATATCCAGGTAAAATGAAAGAAAAACAACGTTCTCTGAGAACGACACACGGCCCTGTGAAATTGCACTCTTCCGACGCCTGCCTCAACACGGATATACCACTTATTTTTCATTGCATATCCCCCCGTTTAACCCGACGAGAATACGCCGAAAAAAAATGTAACAAGCAGCAGGAGATAGAATTCGAATATTCCCTTTTACCGAATTGGCTGTAAAACTAGATTCATAGGAAAAGCATAATTTTTTTTATTTTTATTATTTTTTATATGTTACATTACTGGAAGGAGTTATACGTTATGAGAATTTAAAGATTAATCGATTAGAATTTATACGAATCTTCTCGAGGATCATACTCGACCGAGGATTAAATTTGAGAAAATTTCAACGTTTAGAAATCGTGATATTTGTTGTAAAAAATGGAATTTGGAATATCGGAAAAAATGTAGTATCATTCGATGATAATAATTTTTGAAAATGGGCGTCGAATTTTCTCGGGTTTGGAGTATCTGAGTTGTGAAAGGGATCGAGAAAATTCCCTCGGAGGGATCTCGAGGCGAGGATCCTCTATGGGTTTCTAGAAGGGTGGGCGAGCTTTCAGTGTCCACGATAACTCTGTATGCACCTTCGAATATATCCCTGTGTACCGATGTGACGGATTATCCAGTCCCGAGCCTATTTTCGTTTCCATGGCCAATCAGAGGCTGCACGTTTGAAAGGTTCTCCGGAGGGCTAAGATTGTCGGTTGCACGAATATCCGGAAGGTCCATACGATTTATCGATTGCATTTTTTTTTTTTTTTATCATTTACGTATTATCAATATCGAGGCCTTTTGGAAAAAAATTCATACAGCTATTTAACCGTGACAATTAGGGTTTTCCAAAAAAAGGAAAAAAAAAGGCTCTTTAAAGCTGATAAGTGGAATTTGATTTCACTTGACAAAATAAATAAAATATAAAATATAAATAAATAATGAATACGTAAAAAAACAATTGTCTCCCATATCGTACGGTGTATATCACTATAGGTGTATAGTATAGATATTCCGTTGATGCGTGATACCTTTCTCACTCTCTGCCTATGCGCACCGATATATACGCTAAAATCGCGTGTGCTCGATACAGATTCTCGGCCGCGCTCCCGACACGAAACGTTTTTCTTCATTCGTGTTACTCGTCCAGTATTATTTTTCGCGCGTGTTCGCGAAGCACTCGCGAGAGTGCGGCTCGTCACGAGCCCTATTTGTGAAACAATTATCGTCGTATATTTCGAAAACCGCGAACAACGTTGAAAAATAATATCATCGTTTATTATTTGATTTTTGTCTCGTTTCACGTGAACAAGATTTCATTGGCTCGTGAAATATATGCAAAATTTGTAATATTATCAACAATTGGTATTTTGTTTGGGTTACAATTAATTAGCAGCATTGGTAATTTTAATAAATCGTTTTCGTAATAATCGTTTCTGATAAAACGTTTCTCAACGGGCACTTACTCGAGGGTGGAAAAGGGCTCAAACCGATAACGGACGATCGTCGTTTCTCGTTAAATTCTCAAAGCACAAAGACGAGAAAAAGTGAGGCTCGTTCAATTGTGCGAGCAGTGTATTTTTTCAATCTTGGACATATTTATTTGTGGTCAGAGTGAATAAACAAACAGCGAGGACGCGTTGTCACGTAACGTTCGATTTGCCCTAGTTGACTCAACAAGAATGACCAAGAATTTTCTCATTCATTCCCGTTTATATCCGGAGGGCTCGACGGGAGGGGAGGGGGCGATCGAAGCCGCGGGTTGTCCTCTCTCTTTCAATTTCTCGATTGAGAGCTCGCCGCTCCATCGTCGCCGTCTTAATTAACGAGAGTCTATCGGACGAGTCGGAGCGTACGGGCGTGTGCGACCGGAGACACCGAGAGAAAGACCCATCTTTCCATCCGAGGCACGTGGGAGGCCTCGATCCTCTCGTTACTCCTTTTTTTTACTCGCCAATTTCCACCCGATCCCGGAAGAATCGTTTTTTTTTTTCATTTAGGGCTCACTTTGTCTTTTTCCTTTTTTCTGGGAAATTTGGGTTTGGAAATTGATTCAATCGTTATTTACGAAAAAAAAAAGAAAAGAAAAGACATTTTTTGTTGGCTGTTGGTTCTGTTTCCAAAATTAAATACTTACGTTTCCATCATTAGGATTTGCAACCTTTTTTTTTAAGTTCAGGGTTTGTTTGGGTTACGACCGTCTTGAGCTTATTAAAAAGCAGAAGATTTAAACAAAACTAATATTACATATAGCATGAACCGATTAGAAAATAATACAGATTATAAACCATAAAAATATACAAATATGAACAATATAAAAAAAAAATAAAAAAAAACGAAAAATACCGAAGCAACACAAATGACAAAGATAATGATAAATTATAACAATAACGATAATATTAACCGAAATAATCACTGGAATCGTAACGTAATAACAATAAACAATGAAATAATAATAATACGACGAGCGTCAGAGAAAGAGAGAAGGAGACGAAAAAAAAAAGAAAAAGAAAACGGGTCGTGGAAAGCTGCAGACCGGTGGTCCATGCGCACAACCGGGACTGACCTTGAGGGAGTTCGGATGATCCAGGGGGTGGCCCTGGCCTCCTCGGAGCGGTTATGGGGCCAGGGTCGTCGGGAATCCTTCCCATCAACGCTTATATACCTTCCTCTCCTTCTCCATGTACAAAACGGATACACGCACATAAACGTCTATACGTCCGTTTTCGCCGGTTCTATTCCCGGTCGGTTTACGCACGGGGACGGGGAATTGGGTCACCCGGGCGCAGATGCGGGAGCTCCCGTCATCCGGCGTTTTCCCCCCTCCCTCCGCTTCTCGCCAACTCTATCCGTATCAATCCCGGATGCTGGCAATTACGAGACGGACCTTCTTGGCCGCCCACGCGGCCCTGCAAGCTCCCGTGCTTGTCAATGTACCCCGATGGCTGGCGGATCTCACTTTTCCGTGAATCACCTCACGGGAATAAGTTAACGCCCTCGTTAGAGCACCCTCGTAATTCTCGTTTTTTTACAGGATGGGAAAACCGGTGTCTGTTGGCAAAATCCGCCACCCAGGACTCTGGATTTCACCCTCATATTTTTATTATTATTTATTTATCGAAATATATTGTTGATTATTGAATGGTTCTTGAATGATGTGTATGGGCATTTTTTTCATTCGAATGTTAATTTGCTTAAAATCAATTGAAAATTAAGTTAAAACTTAAGTTACAATGAAGTAACGAAATGAATTTTTTTTGTTCATTCCAAAGTGAGATCAATAAATAAATATTAACTGCCGAACGATTTGCAACATCGTTCGAGTTCTATTTTTTAATATATATAAAACTATTCAAAAATAACGGAAATTTGTCAAAAGTATAAAAAAAAAATATACAAATGTTAGGAAAGACAAAGATTGTTCACGTCTGTTTGTTTTTCTCTAGAGAATGGAGGAAGAGCCGCGGGGAGACGCGATCAACGGCTTATGAGAGCGTAGATACGTTCGCGTTTGGATCGATGCACGGTGGATCGTCGTTCGCTCGTTTATTCGTCTGGATTTTGGTGGTGGAAATACGGGGTACGCTGATCAGGATGGAGCCGACGTACGGCGCGACCTCGGGGAGCAAAGGTGCCAGATGGGTCTGTCCGAACGATCGACAGCTCGCTCTCAGGGCGAAGTGAGTCCGCGATTGATCGTCTCTTATTCGTACCCTCCTGATTATATTCAAAGAGGACTTTCGAGGTCCGCTCGCTCTTTGGGTTCGCGAGTCACGAAAAGAGGGCTCTTCGAGGGCTACTCCGATAGAAGGATGATAAGGAATACGAGAGAGAGAGAGAGAGAGAATATTTTTGTCTTCTCCGGTGCGGGGAAAGAGAAAGTGGTGGATGGCGGAGGATCGATACGCACGTTTCCTCCGGTGGTGCGAAGGGAAAAGGGGCAGATCTGCGGGCGCGTCGGTCCTTGCGCGCGTAACCCGGGCATCGCGTGTCGCCGCATACCACGCGCGCTTACAAACTCTAAACTTCCTCTCTTCCCTTTTGTGCCTCCCCGCTTTCCGGCTTCCTCCACCGTCCTTTCCACCTCCTGCCGTTCTCCAGATCTCGAAACAATACTCCAGCCAAGGGCCACGAGGCCAATCAGTTGCCGCAACAATAGACCACGGACCAAACTTTCCCGCGGTTGTTAACGTTGCCTCCACTTTTCCAGGCTCTGTTTCACCGATTCCGTTGGATTCCTGGTTAACGTGAAGAAAAGTTCCGGGTTTTGTTCGGCTTTCGTCCGAAAATTCACGGTTCCGTTAATATTCGCCAAATTGCGCGTACCTTTTATTTCTCAATTGTTTGAAGTTGTTTTCATTCGAACGAAAGTCAGTCATAACTAATTTGCCTTAAATCCAATGAAATTTATTACATTTATTAATCTAAATTAAAGTCAAATAAAAAATCAATTAAATTTAAATTAAATTTAAATTAAATTGCGTTAAATCCATTGAAGTTTATTAGACTTTTCAATAAATGAGTTTGCATCAATGTTTATCCACAGATGTGTGGATAATACTTCTCTGAATAAAATGTTAATCGACTCGTCGGACCTTGATACAGATTACGCACCGGATGGTCCGTAAAGAGCGGATCTTTCGACTCGAGATTCACCGATTTCTCGTACTCCTCGTCATGCCCGGGAAACTTGAATTCCACGTCGACAACCCCGAAGCCGTTCGCTCTGAGCGACGCGGAGAGAGCGACGATTATTCAGGTTCGTTCTTTGTATATCCCGCGCGAACGTTTACTCTTTTTCGGCTTAACTTCCAACTTAATTATTTGCTCAATTAACTGAATTTAATTAATTGAAACGTTGGTTCAATAAAAAATAAAGGTTTAACCTGGAAGGTTAAAAATGGCGAGCGTAACCTACTATCGAATATCGTCTTTCAGGTAATACAAAGGGCGGAGGCCCTGGACGCCTCGGAGCAAGAGAGAGTCGGTCGGTTGGTGGAGCGGCTCGAGAACATGAAGAGAAACGTGAGCAGCGTAACTACAACGAGGTCGACTGGCCGAAGCTGCGGAAGTCGTTGTTCCGGTAGTAACGGATGCGTCTGCTCCTGCGCTCTGTGCGGCGAAAAGTTTGCCGTTCTCGGTGCCGGACCGAGCTTGTGTCGAGATTGTCGCAAATACATATGTCAGAAATGCGGTATTGAGACGTCACCGACGTATCTGCTGACGGCCTCGGGAACGGCGACTTCGACTTCGAGCGGCACCGCCGGCGCCTCTGGCCCCGTCCCTGGCGGCCCAACCGCCGCGGCCGTCGCCGCGAACCCCGCTCCTCAGCAACGCAACGTCGCCCAACATTTGCGCCTCAAATCACCCAGCTCCGTCAACAAATGGTTCTTGTGCAGAATTTGCGCCGAAACCCGCGAGATGTGGAAAAAGAGCGGGGCTTGGTTCTTCAAGGGCCTACCGAAGTACGTTCTACCGGAGAAGAAAGTGAGCGCTAAATATTTTTTTTCAAATTTTCATCCCGACTCAAACTCGGAAAAACTTTGCCACGCGGAAAGTGGGTTTGGATTTCGAGTTTTGAACATTCAAATTGTATATACGAAAATTCCTGAACGGATCTTAGCGCATTTTGTTTACGAAAAGGGGAGTCCGCGACAAATAAGATTGAAAAATATTCAAGTTTCGGTTTTTTCGGTAGTGAAATAGTAAAAAAAAAGTTGAACGACTCTTGCTATCGTTGATTCCGATAGAGGCAACATCCGCTCGTGCATAAACCCCATAGAAACCTTTTTATCGAACTCGATGCGGAGACGGTTTCGCGTTTGATGATATACAACGCGCTGTGCACGAAAATGTCAAATTCAGGATCGAGGTCGTTCTCGAGCGGGTTCCCGCGCATCGGGCTGGACCCTGACCGGTGGTACGAAATCCCTGGAGCCGCCGGAGCCGGATTCGTCTTCGGACGAGGATACGACGCGACGCATGACGAGAACGAGATCCCTGTTATCGGCGAGTGGCGAGTTAGAAGTCGTATCCCCGAGCGAGGCAGGAGCGACGACGCCTCTCGGGCTTCAAGCCACGGAGCCGCGCGCGCTTCACAGTCATCCGGGTATCGTAACGAGACATCCTTCGACGACGAGCGAGCACGAGAATCCACCGGAAGTAGCCTCCGAGTGTACGGTTTCCCAGCTGGGTAATCGGGCACGATTGTCGTCGACTTCGTCGGGTCGATCGACGCGCTCGAGTAAGAGCGCCGCGACGGCGACGACGGCGCCGCCGGCGGCGATTTCGAGTAACAATGGACATCGGAGCAACAGCGCTCGTAATCGCAAAAGTGGAGAAATCGAGCACGAGGGGGAACGCGATAGCGGCGAAAGTAGTACGAGCCTCACGCAGGTACATCCTCCCAGGTACGTAGAGACGAAAGACAGAAAAACGAGCGTTTATACTTTTCTGGTCCACGACGATCGCAGCGCCGGGAACACCGCCATCAGCAGCAGCAGCAGCAGCAGCGCCACGAAGGAATCTCCGGGAACCGAGCCGACGACGAGCTTCGCCCTGGTCAATCATCAGCAGCAGCACCAGCAGCACCACCACGAGCGAAATCGTCCAAGCCGGGATACGAGAATGCCCAATCTCAATCATCCCGAACAACTGCCAAGGATGGACCACATGGGTTAGCTCGGTTACTGCAAATTCGCGATAGAGTCTAACCTCGTTTATACTTTTCTCACTTATACGTTTCAAGCACTTAGCTCCGGCGGATTCCATTCGGATAAAATTCCGGATATGAGACCAAACGGGTCGCTCGATGACACGCATCGATTAATTTCAGGAATGGTAGAAACGGTGGCGGGGTATGGAACTCTGGAGATCTCGTTGCGATACGAACCAGCGGGTCAGTGCCTCCAATGCAAGGTGTTGCGAGCAAGAGGCCTACGGGCCATGGACATTCATGGGCTCGCGGATCCGTTCTGCAAACTCAACATTCTACCGAGGACCTCGACCGCGGCGACAAAACTCCTAAGAACGAAAACTGTTCACAAGACTCGAGATCCCGAGTTCAACGAGCAGCTCAACTTCTACGGAATCACGGAGAGCGACGTACGCCAACTGTGTCACTTGTCAAATTCGCATCCCTTTTTCGTTCTTCCGAGTGAAGCGATTTTTCTTTTGCATTTTTTTCGGGCTTGGCGGGTCGTGGAACAACCCGGCTAAAATTTACTCGTACAGTCAAGAAAACATTCGTTTCATTTTTTTTTGTTGGACAGTGTTACGGAGTGGGTCGATAAAGTAAATTTTTTGGCACGCAGATGAAGAGTGGCAGAGCTCTGCACGTTCTAATACAACAGGACGATCGAGTGGCTCGGGACTTTCTCGGAGAAGCCAGATTTCAATTATACGAAGTACCGCCCTATCAAACGAGATACTACAACGTCTTCCTGGAGGACCACTACCCGGTAGGTCTCCCACCCTCGAACTGTCTCCTCGTGAGTGAAAGACCTCGGAATAACTTGGATTCTGAATCAGGTGTCGCAGGAAGAGAAAATATGGGGCGAGGACATAACCAATGGGAGAGGTCAAATTCAGCTGACACTGAGCTACAGTACGCGTCGTCGCGTATTGTTGGTCACGGTGGAGCGCGCGATCAACCTGTTGCCCATGGACAGCAACGGGCTTTCTGACCCGTTCGTCAAGCTGTGCCTGACGAAGGAGCAACAGAGGGAGGACGTATGCACGGGTATAGCCCAGCATCATCATCTTCATCATCATCATCAAAGGCAGAGCTCCTTCGGCCAATCAACGATCGTGAACAGCGTGGCAAAGAAGGCCTCCCGAAAGCTCGCAATATCGTCCCCTCGCAGCAGCGCCAGCGCCACCAGCAACATCCACAGCACGAACGTCAAGTGGAAAACTCTGAATCCCGAGTGGAACGAAGAGTTCGCTTTCGAGACTCGTCTAACGGATCTGACAGGTCTCGCTCTTGTGATGTCGGTATGGGACAAGGACTTCGGCAAGAGCAACGATTATCTAGGTAATTCCCTTTTTGGAAAGAGGCAACTTGTACGCGTTGCGATCTCTCCTTACGATCAACATTATTTCAGGCGGTCTCACGCTGAGTTGCAGCAGCAAAGGGGCGCGTCTGCGTCACTGGATCGATATGATTAAGTATCCGGATCACAATCACCGAGGAATCCACAATTTGATCGAGGATCAGATACCTGTCGAGTGAGCACGAATTATCTCCTCGGGAGGTACACGTACTTTTCCCCGAAAACACTTTCCTGAATGACACTTCACCGAACGACGTTTCTCCGAATGATACTTCCCCGAACCCAAACAAAGCCGAACAAACCGAAATCCAAATCCAAACAAGACCCACGCGCACCCATCTTCTTAAAATGCAGAATTCATTCAATTTTATTTGCATTTATTTTTTCGCGCAAGTGTCATTCAGAAAAATGTCGATTCATGGAAATGTTTTCGGGGAAATGTCATTTAGGGAAGTGCTTTCGGTGAAATGTAATGATACGCTCCCGGAAGGAGCGTACGCGTAACCAGAGGTGCTAAAGAATAACCCGTGCAGTGAAAAAAAACGTCGAACCGACAGCAAACGTGACCAGCCGAGCATATCCGTATATTTAGCGTATCCCCCCTTCTCGCCTCGCGATCCGAGACGAATCGTCAAAATTATAGAGGGAACGTAGTGCATTTCTTGACGACTTTATTCCTAGAGATAAACGACGATATTTTTTTCTTTCAACATCGTATTTGAGATTAAAGTATATTCGGAGTTATTAATCATGATAAAGCTTCCTTCGGTCGAGGGATTAATCTCGTCTGGTTGTGATCTTCGTGCATGCGATGACGTTCCAGCGAACGTGGAAAGTTTTGGAAAAATCCGAACTCTCACCGATCCACGTAATATAATGTACCACGAGACACGCACACCGTTGAATTATCTAGTCTAATGATGTAACACGGAGAAATATGGTCCGTAAGAAAACTGAATTTTTCAATACGGCGAAGTCGATTCGTTCGAGAGCAATCGAATTGCGTCGTCTTTAAACATTCGACGTTAAACCGAATTTTAATGGTCTTGATTCTTGCACCGTTGGAACACTACGAAAATTCTTTTTCTAATTCTCTTTTCCTTTTTTCTTTTTTTATTGTATAAAACTTTTTCTGTCTATTGGTAAATCTTGGAATACGTATCTTGAAAAGTTATCGAGCTACTTTTATGGACAAAACTAATGTGGAGATTGATGCAATCGAAGACGGTTTTCGTTGCGTTCCAACAGAGAGAGCTTCTATGCCGTGAAACAATTGTATTCCTCGGTCCAATTTACCTCTTCGCTCGAGATATTGCCAAGAATTTTCACTAATACCGATACGAATTAGGACAGTTCCGTTCGATCCTCACGAATATTTTTTTATTCAACAACTTTAAAAACTTTTGGCCTCCTACGAAGAATCAAACAGTATTGACAATTAGAAGAGACGAGAAGTCTCGTTCCTGCGATTTAAGGACATGACGAACATTACGACGTGACACGCATCGTCCTGTATGCACACAACAAATTTCATACCGATTGGTTCAGCCGGTTGAGAGAATAGTGGTTTCAAAATTGGTCGTGTCTAGCCGTCCTTGCATCTGACGAATGCGCCCACGTTATTCGTTCGGAAAGTAGCTCAGTTCTGACCGTAGGTGTACATATATTGCGATTCGTGTCTGGCAGAATCTGGACGAATAACGTATATGTAATCGTCCGGATAGAATGTGTTGGAGGGTTGAGAAAACTATCCGGACGAATCGTTTACACTTATTCGTCCAAATAAAATCTTTATCATTTCGGAAGACGCCTTCCGGACGAATAACGCACCGCAAAATGGGGCTACTTGGACACCTATTTTCACATTTTTTGGCATTAAAAGAAAACAAATAAAGTTGGGGCAACAGAAGCATGTCCATCGTACCGACCTAACCGTTAGAATTACATAGCTACCATAAATTATTGAAAATATTCGATACGCGCAAGGTTAAAAAATATACAAAAGTAGTGTTCGAGTAGCCCCGTTTTTGGGGCTTCTTGGACACTCTAGTGCTTTTGTGGGAAAATCGCTTACTTTGCATGTTAGGTGGTCAAATTTCCCCTCAAAATGTAACTGAAGGTTTACGGATGTACATTTTACAGTATACGTATCTATTTTACCGAATGAAAATTGGAAAACACGATAAATAATGTAACCAAATCTGTTAAACTATTTAATATACTACTATTATATAAAATAAATTGTTTATTGTAAACAATTTTAAGTTTAGGAAATGGAATGTTTTTTCATCAATCGTTTCTGGTGTTTCTTTTTCAACCCAATAACTGTTTTATCACATCCCTTCGGCGTCCCTCTTCACTTTAACACTGGTGGAACTTCGGGGTGAGATAAATCGACCTGGTCTTCCTCATCTGGGGTTGTTTTCGAAGTGTCTTCTTGCTCGCACATTGGTTTTTCATTTTCAATAAGTAAGACGTTAGTTTCTAACAAATAATAAGAAGCAACTAACAATCATTAAAGTCGGCGACTAAGTTTATTGAGCTCACGTTAGCGGCAACATTCGCCGCATGCAAGATTCTCATAACATAACTAGCGCTATGAGTGCCGAGCGCGCACTAAAAACATCGGACATGTCTCGTGGGATTAGTACTGGTTATCACCGCTTCCGGTCGCGAAAGAAACGATGCGGACTATCCATTGGATGATATGAGATGGCGCTCCGAGAGGATTGCTGAAATATTCACAAATTTACAGAACTCGGTTAGAGATCTTGATACGATTGGATAATCAGTGAGTGATCTAGTTGCGGTGTTTTATCGGTGTGGGCGCTCGCGCGCGCGCCTCTGTCCTTGTATTTCGATATCCCTCCAAACGATGCAACCGCATTCGTTATTGGATTATCATAAATAAAAAATCAACACCGAACAACGGCCAGCGATAAAATCGTCGCGTCAGTTTTTGAGAGTTACAAATCGTATGATCGTGGGTGGTCGTGGCGAGCCGGGGAGGCGCACTATGTGGGCGCACGGTCGTGTCGCAAGTTACGCCCTTTGTTTCCTGATATTTCAGGTAAAGCTCATTAATTCCAGGACTTCCTGGAGGCTGAGTGCCGACAGGGTTATAAAAGCGACTCAGTTCCCGACGTCCCTCGAGGATGATCCTGTCTTTGATATTTTGGCGACTACGGCGAGCCTCGGTGGCGGGCAAAGCTGGAGCAAAACCGCCTCGTCCGAGAGCCACGAGAAACTTCAAGTCTATTGCAACGAGTACAATAATTTGATAGCCGACGATCACGAGCGGTGAGATTTCACAAGCGGAAGAAATATCTTAGCATCCATTTTTTTTTAACTAAATTTTCATAACTTTTGCGCCGTTGAGATGTTGCACAAATGCATGAATCGACAATATACATGCGACGTAATGTTTTTCTATCGATGCACTTTGCGCGTGCCAGTGACTCCTTTAGCGATGGAATTATTTTTCTAACTTCGTCACCACTGTAGCGATCACAGAATTGTATTTACCGTACACGTTACCCACCGATTTTCTCTATATTTTCATTCTTATATGCGAGGAGAGAATTTTGAAAAGAATCGTTTTACGTAGTTTTCCGTTTTTTCCTGTAGTTAGTATTTGTGTGTGGCTTGCTATTCTTTCAGCATTAAGAAAGCCCTAACTTTGGTACCATTGGCAGACGCTTTACGTCGTACGTATTGACCGATACGCCAAACATCACCGAACCCTATCCACCTTCGTCAGAGGCATCCGGTGAACAATACGCCTGTTCGCCGGGCCAGCAGTGCGACGATATCGTACTGGATTGCGGTAAACCCGTGAATTTTACGTATTACGACAATTTGGTTGGCGTCGCTAACAGGAACAAGCATCCTCTAGTGCCAGAGCCGCATGTCGCGCTAATGTTCAAAAAGAGCAGCGGCAAAGTAACGGACGTTGATATAGACTTATTAGAGAGACGCTTGAAAAAAGCCAAAAAAGAGGTAAACCCATTCTCTTGTTCCAATATTGTACACGACAACTCGGATCGATGATTAATAGCTGACGCTCTCCCGCGTATCTTTCAGAAACCCAAGTCTGTTCAATTGTACAACCAGATTGGCAATTTCTGGCGTATAAAAGGCAACGCTCAGAGATCGATCGAGTGTTTTCGAAGAGCCCTCGCGGTGTCGCCTCACAACGCCGAAGTGTTGCTGAATCTTGCGAGAGTTCTCCTTGTTCTCCAATATCTGGACGATGCGACGTATCTTGCGAGACGCTCGCTGGAGCTTCAACCACCCGATCGCAATGCCTGGGAGCAATATCTCACCCTGGGTCAAATATTCAAAGCTTACGCCCACTTTCAAGAGGCGGCGGTCCACCTTCGCCATGCTCTGGAGCTGAAGCCAGATCTGGCGGATGCGGCAGAAGCCTTGAAAGAGGTCGAATCGCTGCCAGCGGCGAGCATACACATCTACACACTGCTCATTATCGTTTGTTTGGTAAGCGAACGATTCTCAATGCAGCCGCCATCCGGAATCCTTTTTTGAAAATATCGAAAGCTATGGAAGCTTTGGAAGAAAAATCAATAGATTATTGATATTTTGTTCCACTATTTCCCTTTATTTCGCTGCTCACTTGACGCTCCTACTTCGCGCGTCAAACTAAATGTTTTGTCATTCGTAACGCAGGTATTGGGCGTTCTTCTAGTCGTTCTCAGTAGCATAGAATGCGATGAAAACCTCACTCTGGCCGCGGAACAACTTCAACGGCCGGTACAACGTCATTTCAATCGAGCTATGGCGATGCGCAGCCTGCGGCTCAATGTATCGCGCAATAAACGTTGTTAATTCTTGATCTCAGCACGAAGCCACAGCAAGGAAAAAGAAATGATAAAAAGAAGAAAGGAAAACCAAGAGGCCACCAATGGCTCTAGGATAAGTTTACAGCGCGCGATATTTACCGATGATTGTATCTTTTTATTTGTTGAAAATAATTGTACGTGAGGCTCACTCTTGAGTGTGCTGAATAATGGCCATTTATTAATTATGGACAAGAAACACTAAATATACAGTCAGATAGTATACGTCGGCAAAAGTTTTTTTCTATCTTTCGGTACACCTAATTCCTAAAAGTTACGTGTACCTTAAAAATACGGTTAACGCCAGCGGAGTGAAAGTCATATATATTTATCCTTTTTTCATTACTCTCCAACGTTATTCTTTTTGTTAGAATTCTTTGTCATTTTTGTTTGCTGACGATGATTGATCGAAAAGCATGACCAAAAAAAAGGTTTAACGGAGATGTTAGGCCGTGGGGCAGAACGAGCAATTCACTAGGCTTGCACGAAGATAAGCTAGAGAATACACATAGGCATCTCATCTGGTGATTTATGGATGGATAACCGTTCAAAGGGAAGCAAAAATATACATCTGTTCAATACTGATGAACCGAATGGTTGCGATTACGTCGCACCTTAAGTTATTCTTTTCTACTATTTTGTTTCTTAACCGCGAGTTAACATCTTCACAACTATATGGAATGCATCGATAATACAGATTCGTTTATACATCTGAAAAGAGGAAAATATATGTATTTACGCTAAAATGCATTTGCTTAAGAATGAGAGTGACAACAGCGATATAAAATCGCGTGGCAAACTATTTCGCAGTTTTTTCTCTTCTTTTGAAACGCGACGCGAGACTGCACATTTCCGTTTTTTTTCTTTTGTAATAAATATCTCTGTATATCGTACGGAGTACACAGCGTATATGAATTGAAACACACAGGGCAAGCAATGAATGTTGCATCGGTATAAGTTATCAGTGAACACGTTTTTCTTTCATATCTTCTTTCGCAAACGCAACTCCTACGAAACGTTTATGTACAAACACCGCGACATGGGAAGAGTCTTAAAAAAATGGAAAAACAATAAGTAAAGTCACAATGGGACTGATCAGACGATACGTGTTACAAAACGTCTTTAAACTGCGATCGATCGCAATGCGTGACGAACGTTTTATGCGTGTGCCCTGTTTCTTCTCGCCGCTGGATAATCACAAACAAAAGAAAACGAAACTCCGTCCTTTTCCGTTGTATGTTTCCTTTGTTCTTTATATTCTCTGAAATACTATAACAATGAATAACATTTACGATAATTGGGGAGGAGGGCGAACATGAGAGACGTCGTATTTACAAAGAAAGTTCGCGAGCTCTCGCGTCGTACGAAAATAATCATGCTCAGGCTGACACACTCGCGCATACATATATATATGTATGTACATATATATATATATATATTACTATTCATACTTTTCCGTTGCCTCCTCGTTCATTCATTTATTTCCTCTTCATTTTCCGCCAGGATTATATGCGCAATGAAGGAATAAAAGTCGTGTGGAGATGTAACATGAAAAAATATTTCATCAACTCTGTAATACGGTCCGCTAAGTTCATATTTTGTCTTTTTTTTCGTGTTCTCATAAGTGGATTAAATCACGAAGAATTTAGGCATTACTTCTTCTTAAAACTAGAGGGTTGTTCTGATCTTTCGTTATATACAGACGCCACTGGCGGATTGATTAATAATATTGCAATTTCTCAAACTAGTGCTTCGTTCAACGATCTCATACGTTAGTCTCTCCTTCTGTCCTACTCACACTAATTAAGACGTCAGTTGTTGCAGTGTTATCGTTTTCCTCATCTTCATTGAATCAATTTCAAGATCTTTCCGTATAATGCGATTAGAATTCATGAAACCGTGAAGGACACGGCGAACACGTACATCTGGGCTTGTTTCGCGAATTATTATTATCGTTCCGTATTTTCCTCGGATTCCACCCAGTTTTGATCGTGACCGATCTTATTCGAGACATTACTGTAAATACCCTGCGCGATATTCGACGAGTAACAAAAAAAAATGTGAAAGAAACATTTCATCGACCGAGGTCGTCTAATTTCTTGCACTTTAGAATCACTGACAATCGCGAGACTGCTGGATCCTTAACGACGTGCGAAGCCTCGAGCGGGAAAAACTCCTATATCACACATATAGTTACACAGTTGTCTAACTAACAAATCTCTTGCTGTTCGTGTACTATTTGCCACCTTTACGCGTAATGATTCCAGAGATAGAATCCGGCGAAAAACCTTTTCTTGATATAATCCCTCTCTATCGAATGTAACACATTATTATCGTATACGTACTCTATCTCGGGTATGTACGATGTTGTTCTTTTCTTTGTCTTATTTTTCCTTTTTCCTCGTTTTCAACGGTGCGCGGAACACCCTAAGATGAGTACGGGAACACGTGCGTTTCTCGCCCAAGTCCGTACCTTCCTTCCGTCTCCGATGTAAGCTAAATAATACTCGCGATGCAACTTAGAACTGCACCCAAGTGGCGTTAGTCGGCGGTGCCGTTCCAGCGGCTGGTTGCTGTTGCTGCTGTTGCGAGGCACTCGCGAATTCTCCCCACTCTGAACCTGTTTGACCTTGCGTTTGGGGGTTTTGCGCGGGTTTGTGAGCCGGCGAGGACGTCGGCGTTCTCGCCGGAGGCGGTGCGATCTTTACGCCACCGGGAGGCGGAGGCAAACCCAGGCCAACCTGAGCCCGTGATTTTGTCTTGGCGGAAACTTCGCTGCCATCTTTTTTCTGTTCATTCGAAAACGTATACAGGTATAATAACCATAATTGACAAAGAGAGTTTGAGGAAATGATTTGTAATATAAAATAACAGGGTGATAAGAAAATAATTTGGCAAGATTATATAATTCCTGCGGATAGAATGCCAACCTTATAAACGCAACTCTCTCATTGGGAAGAAATATTGAAAAATCAACAATTTCTCAGTTGGCGTGCTTATACAGACCCGTTCACGTATTTGAAGGACTACTTAGGTAGATTGTTGACTGATTAATTCCTTAACTGACCGTAATTTTCATGTTGATCTTGATGGTTTCTCCTTCCTTGAACCTAAGGTCCAGCTCCTGCTTGGGAGTTTCCTTTTCTTTCTCTATTTGTTCACGATTCTTGAGCCACTTGAAGTGATCCTGAAGGGCTACGTTGAGATCGAAACTGTCCGATCTGTCGAGAAATCCTACTCCTATGAAAGCGGATCTCCCATTGTCGTCCTGAATTCTCAATACGAAATATCGAGAAGAGTCGGTGACAGGCTCCACCGCTAAACCAGGATAAGTCTCGATAGGACATTTTGCAAACAGTTCGCCGGTCATTTTGTCCTCCAGTTTGATCGTGATGTTGTCGCCCTGTGAGACCAGACGCATTCTGCCCGTCCACGAGGGCTCTTGCAAACTCCAGTCTGCAGCACTGAAACAAAAGAGCATACAAATTCTCTTTTCATTGATACTTCATATTAAAGTATTTTATTTTTGCTCTGTGAATGTCTCGACGTCCCAAAATTGTTGGGATTGATCGTGCAGAGGAAAACATTGCGTTCAACGTGGGAAGTTGTGCGGAAAAGAATGTTTTTTTGTCTGAATGAAAGTGATAAGAGAAAGTCGCGACGGCGTTGCTCTTGGTTATTTTCGCAATGGGAATGGCCCCGATAATGACAAAAATATTGTGGCGGTTCGAAAAAAAAAACGTGTTCGCGTGCTAACGATAAACGAAGGATCGGAAGGGGTGAGGGTAAAAACAAAAAGAGGAAATCCGTCAGGACTTACCGATGGCCTCTGTTCGACGACCGCGGTGGAATTTTGAACACGAATACTTCCGATTTAACGAGAAGCACACTCTCGTACGTATCCATGACGAGTGGAAAGGAAAAAAAATATTCTCTCGAATATGTTGCGAGCGAGGAAAAAATCTGGTATTTTCAATGCTGAGACTCTCCCCACTGACACGAGTACGATTTGACAACCCCGTCAAGCTGAGTTTCCTTAGCGTGTACACGCAACACGTCTCTTGGCACACACACTCACACTTCCGGCGTGATTCGATAATTTTTATCTACTGTCACGCCTCCCGGTTTCGCCTCCAAGGCCTCCAACAATCGGGGAACGTACCCTGATAATAGAGAGTTCGGCTATGTGCGAGCGAAACACAATATAGATGGTAATATTACCGCTTACTGACCGTCATAAAGACACTCAACGAAGCATCTTTTCTATGACTTTCACCCACGTCTCTAAAATTCAACACTATTTATCCTATTTCTTTCGCATTCGCAAAAAAAATCCTGCAATTATTTTTTCACCCAAATGCCAAATTCTCCACTTGATTTTATGAAAAATAAAACTAAAATAGAAACATCAGACGTTGCGTCCATCTTGCGGTAATGCCGGGAGTGAAAAAATTCACTGGGAACACCGGAAATGACGACGCGGTACATACGAAACTTTCAGATTTTTTTTATGATCAGCGATTAACGTTTCCCGTTACTCCAGAAATAAAATTAAAATAATTAACGGGTGGAGCTATTATTTTCGAACTCATATCGTCAGTCTGTAAAGGAATACCATGTGTTGCCTCATAGAGAATCACTTAAGCGATTACGAGACCGCCGTCCTTTTGAAAATGTGGGAAAAAAGATGGCTACCGATGTTCCAGGTAGCTGCGCATGATCAAGTTTTTTCTCCGTCACCCCCTCGTCCCTCACTTCGTTTTTCAACAGTTTCAAGGAAATGGCGTCTCACGGGTGGAGTACGTTGCGTCAAATTTCACAAATCATGAATGAATCTTAAGATAAACGATGCATTGTTACTGAATCAAGATTAAAATAGTTTACGGTAAGTTCGCGGAGTGTTTTCGTGTACTTTTCGTTACCGCGGCACACGGGAAAACCGTTGTATGGAATGATTTTTGCGGCGCGGGCTATTGGTATGTAAACAAACATTTGTACACGGAGTACTGTCACGAAAGCTTTTCACCGTGCGATCTGTCGTTAAGACCCGCTATTTCCATTAAGAAATGTTTCCTTGTATCACCGACGTCACAAATTTGACAACGTTTATGCCAAGGATTGTGACAATTACGATAAAAAGTGATAATTCCAACGGCGTATCTATAACGGAGTTTTTTTTTATCGGATGACCGTTTACCCGCGCGTTCTTTCACGTCTATATTTTCGTCGCGCGTATCTTAAATTCAGTCCACCTGGATTACGCGATGTCAACAACGAGATACTTTCAACACCACTGCTATTCGTAGATCGGGAATCGGACAGGAAAATCAAGACAGCTATGAACGAAGTAAGCGGAGGAAAGCAAGAGAACCCTAGCACTTCGGCCTGGGAAGTCTTGACCAGTCAGCCCGCTTCGCCGTTACCGGTCATGCATCATCTTCATCATCCGGCGTCTCAACAGGACGCCAATTCTCCCATAGGACAAGCGACGCTGGTGTTGCCTTCCAATAAACATCAAACTCCTCTACCACCTGTCCAGGTGGTCGCCGAATTAACTCAAGTGCAACAACAGATCCCGTCCGCGCAAATGATGAGTCCAGCGGCGGGCTTTCCCGAAGCTGAACTATCCCTCGAGCTTCAGCAACAAGGCTGGAAAAAGTTTTGGAGCAAGCGTGAGAACAGACCGTATTTTTGGAACAAGTTGACCGGCGAATCTCTGTGGGTCGTCCCGTCTTTGAAACCACAGGTAATGCGTTTATTCTCAACTATTAAATTGAAGCTATTTAAAAAAAAAGTGCATCCTTTTCCCCGTGTCTAACGCGTGTAGGTGACCAAATGAATCGGAATTGATAAATGTTTAAGCAGCAAATGTCAATCAACAGATAGAAAAGAATGTAGTCATGGTTAAAAATTAATCTCTCTCCAATTTTAAACAATCTCCTTCCACAATTTTTGAAATATTTAAAAAAATTTTGTAGCAAGTCAAAGTTAAAATCGAGAACTACAAGGCGATAGGAGATGTCTTTTTTCCTTTACAAAAATAAAACTGCAGTGAACTTTTACTCTACTGTGAAATGAAATCCTTAATTGCAGTTTGATCCTATCACGGATCCGCTCGGCATCTGCGGAGCTTCTCCTATTCCAGGGAACGGCCCGATCCCTCCAGGCACCCCGGGAGGACCCTTGAAAAGGCGAGCTTCCGAAGAAGGATCGGCGATGCCGGTAGTGAAGAAATTTGTTCTTGCGTACGTAAAGATCCATAACCGTTGAAAGAAATATACTTTTACCCTGGCCACGCGTCTATACTCAACGTACATTTTTATTTCACTCTCGCAGTGGTCCTTGGGACCTGGAAATACCTACGAACGTGATAATATACGAAAGAGCACCTTCGAACCTGTTGCACGTACATCCGGACGCGGAGGCGTTGCGCTGCAGCTTGCTCGCGAAGTTACGTCAGTGCTATCAGGAACTGTGTCACACCCGGGAGTCAATAGACGCGCCGAAGGACTCGTTCAATCGTTGGTTAATGGAGCGCAAAGTGATAGACTGTGGTTCGGACCCGTTGTTACCGAGTCAGTGTTTTCCCGCGATCTCGATGTCCATGTATCGCGAAGTGATGAACGATATACCGATAAAACTCGTACGGCCAAAGTTCACGGGTGACGCGCGAAAGCAGTTGTCCCGGTACGCGGAGGCGGCGAAAAAAATGATAGAATCCAGATCGGCAACGGCCAACAGCCGGAAGGTCGTCAAGTGGAACGCCGAGGACACGTTTCAATGGTTGAGGCGTACGGTTGGTGCGACCTTCGACGATTTTCAAGACCGTCTGGCCCACCTGAAACGGCAGTGTCAGCCGCATCTGACAGAAACGGTGAAGCACAGCGTCGAGGGTATTTGCTTGAAGATCTATCACTTGTCGACGGAATATGCGAAAAAAGTGAAAGACAAGAACAATCAGATATTGAAGGATAACGGTCTCGGTGACGTGATACCGTTGGGCGGTCCCGCCAGCACGCAACGCAAAGTATGGTGTTATCCCGTGCAATTCTCATTGCCCGCGCCACGCTTGCCGCAGGTCGAGTATCTGCCCGAGCGCGAGCAAACGATGCTGCGATATCACGGTGACACGATGTGCGTAAACAATATGCATTTGACGAAACTCGAGCATCTCTATCGTTACAATTGTTTCGATGACAAAAAGTTCGAGATGTTCTTGCCCCGAGTATGGTGTATGCTCAAACGTTATCAGACTTATCTCGGTGTGAACGAGGGCCAGGCGACGCAAATGGCATTACCGGTAACAGTGTTCGAGTGCCTTCATCGTTCCTTCGGCGTGACGTTCGAGTGCTTCGCGTCCCCGTTGAACTGTTACTTTCGGCAGTACTGCTCGACTTTCGCCGATACCGATTCTTACTTCGGTTCGCGGGGACCTTTCCTCGACTTCAGGCCCGTCAGCGGTTCCTTCCAGGCGAATCCGCCTTACTGCGAGGAACTGATGGAGGCGATGGTCAATCATTTCGAACGTTTGCTCGCGGACTCGCCCGAGCCCTTGTCCTTTGTCGTTTTTCTGCCGGAGTGGCGCGATCCGGCGCCTAACGCGCTCATCAAGCTCGAGGGTAGCCACTTCAAGCGCAAACAGGTTGTCGTGCCTGCCATGGAGCACGAGTACAGACACGGATTTCAACACATATTGCCAAAGTACGGTGATTCGTCGCCGATTTTCTTCCCGGAGCATCCGAATGCGTTACCCGTATTTTTATCTTATGGGTCGATACATATTGCTGTATTTTTGTCCCTCGCAGAGGCGAAGTGAACATCAGAGCGGCGCACGGAACGCTGGTTGTGTGGTTGCAAAACGCGGCTGGTGCTGCGCGTTGGGGACCGACCGAGGAACGCGTCGAGTCGCTCTTGGAGGCTTGGAGGCCCGGACGAGAGAGGGAGCGGGATAGGCAAGAGTTGCTCTCACCACCGAGGCAAACGCAACAACCGCCGATTCCCTCGACTCCGATACCCGTGCCACCGACACCAGCTACGAGTCCCGCGACTACCGTTCCGCCTCCTCTCATGTCCGTTGCCGTGGCGCATCCTATCTGAATCGACCAACCGGTCGAAAGGGTACGGCACTTGAAACCCCTTCCCCGTTTCATTATCAATTCGCGCGAACGAGACGACACCAACGAAATGAATTCTTTTATACTCATTGCTTCGTTTCCAATGTGAATAACTAACGTTTGTTATATAAAAAGGTCTAATTAGGGTTAAACGTTCGTACGACGAACTCGTAGCTATCAGACTTTTCTTTTCCTCTTTATTGGCTTTCCTCGTACTTTTAGCTCTCGTTTCAATATCGCCCGCGTCATCCTCCGAGAGTCAACTTTGACGTAGTCGGTTGTTCGATGTAACGTGGCTATTTGCAATCTCGTCTCGCGCCACGCATGCCGATGATGCTTCGGAACGTCGAAGAAGATTCGGTTACCCGGGCAAACGGTATATGTGGCTGTAATCGGTCGCGCGAACAAATATCACATTTTAGAAATCATCACAATAGCGAGAACGAAAGAGAAAGATATACGTGCGTGTATATATACATATACACATATACATAAATGCAGAGATGCATACATGTATGCATGTATCTATAATTTAGGTATAAAAGAAATCTATATATGCGAGATCCGCAGATTTGGTAAAGTCCGATCTTTCGAGCTCTGTTAATTGTTAATAATGAAAATGTATCAAAGACTTTACGAGATCCACGGATGATTTAGATGATAATTGGATATATACTTGCCGTGCAAGCTGAGAATGGAAATTAAACTTTTCCTTTAATTCTCTTTTTCGTATTGAACGCATTAGATTTTATCGAAGCCCCGATTGTATCGTAGACATTCATTTTGGACAGGATAAAATATCGTCTCGCTGCTCGCAGTTGACTCATCGTTTTTTTCTCCTCGTAGAGGACATCTCCTAGAGGAGATCTCGCGTTATATCGATCGTTAACAAAACTCATGAACACTTTCGTACTATTTATTGAAGGCGAGGCAAACGACACAAAAACAATGATAATAATAACTAAGATAGCGTTTTGGTTTTTTCGATGCTGCGACGATAGGTTATTGTAATTACGAAGATGAAGAGAAAACAAAAATACATATATTTTTTTAATTGGGAAAACGCCGTTAGGTCGCGTGAAGGTTCGCCAACTCACCAAATATTTCTCGCTTTTTTTTTCGTGTATCTCTATCACACAACGCACCGAAATATCATGAAAATTCTCAGCAGGTATGAATGCCGATCATCCAAACGTAAAACTATTTCGTCATAGTCCGCCCTCCATTCTTTTTAGTAAATTCTCAATAATGCTTCCGAATCGTGAAACGTTATTGGGAAACATTTATTTCCAGGATTGTTCATTCAAACGATCCGATCATTCACGATCGTCAACGCACACAGACTTATCGCTTCGGGTATAACGACGGAGCTCGGAGTAGTTATTTGTAAAAACGAAAAAAGGCGATTCGGACGTTTCGACAGCCGAATCTGAAATCATAATCCGGTTCTAAGCTATTCTTACCGAGCATTTTAACTGCAGCAAATTGTGGTATGTTAAAATCTATCGAGATACGTAAGAAAAATTATTGAAAAAACAAAACAAACTAAAAAATGATTCGCATATCACTGGTTCCGTGACCAGAGTTGAGCAATGATTCGGAGCAAAATTCTCGTTCGTCTAGCGATGAAAAACGTGCTTGTATGGGGACATACTATGTAATGATCACGACACTCAATTGTTATTTCATGAGAAGTAAATAAAACACGTGTTATTTAGACTTTTCATATTTCGAGTGAAGGAAAAATCCGGATGCGCTTCTGTCCTTTGTGAAAAGGATGATACAACTCGCAGAATTTTATCCTCAATCATACTTGACTTATAGATTTTGTACATTTTTATTAGAGTTCAATTGTAAATATTAATTATGTATTCATGCACATAAACACACATACATGTATATATACATACGTATGTGATATCGATGCTCGAATCTACAGCTATTTATGCTTGCTAGAATAAGAGAATGTACGAATTCTAATGTCTGACGAAGAAACAGCGAAACGAAAAAAAAAAACAAAGTCGGTTGTTTTATATGAGATTGCGTATACATGCAATGTTTGGTAAGGATCAAGCGTATGTAACATTATAAGTTAAAAATCTTGTGTATCGTGTATGCGTTAATCCTGACTTTTTTTTACAAGCGTCCTACTTTTCAACCTACCGTCTCTTCAATGCTCCCGCCGCTCATCTGCGCTACTAACATACCGGTTACTTCGCATAGCTTGTTTAAGACGTTTTCGTGTTCTTTTCTAATTTTTGTTGGATTTCAAAATATGTAATGATAGGTAATCCAGCGAGCAATTGCTTACTTACTAAATGCCGCGAATGAGCTTCGAGGCTCGACGTGAGTTCTCATATCGAAACGTTCAAGGATATTATTATATCCGTTCTGTCTCGCTTATTTCACACACAATCGGTCTACCGGTATAGCGGTGCAATTACGATTGATTTCCGAAAGATCTCGAATAGATGCGCGATCGTGTTTTTTTTTCGCGGTGTATTTCAGTTGTAAGTTAAATTCGTGATGGCGTTTGTAACGAGAATCCTCCGAATGTGCGCGATAATAATCTGGAAGTCTGCAGCGCAAATAAGTGAAAAAATTGTAAATTTATATGGACAGCAAAAAAAAAAATATATATATATATACGAACGTGAAGATTGATAGAGACTACAAATTTTAATATGATGTAAATTATAATAAAAACGTTGAAGATAGAAGATGAGTGGCAACGTCATTGTTTTTATTCCGTTTTATTTCATATTGGAAGAAATAATTTCGTTTACGTCGTCGATCAAACGGTGAACTCGATCGTCATCGAATACAAGCTCGTAAATGTCTTTCCGTTTGGCATCGTTGATCATGCTGATCAGTATTGTTTTGGCTCGATCGAGATCGTAGCAGCAGTGCTTTCGGCCAATCTTCCAAATGTCGAAACTCCGATACTGTTCGATATCGCCCCTCAAAGCAGCCAATCGTTTCTCAACGATAAAGGCTAGAAATTTGTAGAAATCCGGATAATTCATGCCGTGCGAAGCTTTCAGCATCAGCTGGCAATGATTATCCCAATCGTCCATATCTCGGCAATCCTCAACTTCTCTCATCACCGCAGACAATTCGTTTTGCAGGGCCAGCCACGAATTCCGCACGTTGCAGCCATTTATCCAATTGTGATTCACGGAAATAGTGTCTTCCTGTTTCCAACGAATAAAACGTAGTGTAAAATACATCGCATCCTTTCGTATAACCAGTGTGAATAAATGTGGTTGAAAAAATGTGTAAGGCAGTGATGGACTGGGCTAATACTTTGAAGGGATGAACTCCACTTTTTTCAAGTTGGCATACGCCGGAGTATATGGGAAATAAATCGAATATAAAAAATTTTTTTTTTACCAAATTCCAGACTTGGTGGTGCCATCCCGAAGGTACGAATATTATTTCTCCTTCGTTTTGTATTACTTCGAAGCTTTTTATCGTTTCTTCACTGTAGTTTGGATACTTCGCAGTATCATTTAGTTCGGCAGCAGTCGCGTCGAAACACAATTGTCCATGTGTATCGCGAAGACTATTTTCTGTTCCAGGAGGAAAAAGTAGCCACCGCTTTTTACCGACGATATTTGCCGACCAGCTGTACGACGCGAAAACATCCGCGTGGAACGGAGTCCTGGGGAATACAAATGCTTGACACGTCCGTGATTAATTACATTTGCAACAGGATTTTACGAAGAATCTTGAGCTTGGTTTTGTATACCAGGTGCCTTTGGGTCCCATGTAGACAAACATGTAATCATCGTTCAAATCCGGATGAGCCATGTAAAACTCGTTCAGCCAATCCGAAGCGAAATACTTTGGGACTTCGTACAGGCGCAAATCGGAATATTTCTTGACGCAGTGCCAATCTTTGAGATAGAGAATCTGCATATCGTTTGTGTAATTTCTGTCTCTGTATTCCTTCCAATAATCGAGATACTTCGCTATCGTCATGTCCGCCTTGAACTGCGAGTTGTAATACTTTCGGTTGCAATCTGCAATTGGTGCTTCGCAATCGCCTGAAATTTATCGTCCTTAGTACAGTCGAATCGAATTTACGTTTTCTTTCAAATTCAATGATTGAATAAACATTTTCATATAGATTTCGATTTGCAAAATTGTTAAATACGAGTTATTACAATGTCGATTCGGATCGTGCGATTGTGCATTCATACCGAAAAATTCCGAGATGATTTTGAAATTTGGCGCCCCATTCGCGTTCCACTCTCGTCGACATCGCCATTCGCGACTGATATCCGATTGGAATACGCAACTTCGATTTTCCAAGAGAAATTTCGTAAAAAATTCGGCATACGTCATTGAGCAACTGGCATTCGTCTCTGGATTGTTTTCAACACTGTTATTCAAAGGTGCATCATTGAAGTTGTCAATTTCTATCGTGTCAGCCATAATTGCTCAATGATCGACGCCAGCCACACCGGCGCAGACGTAACTAACTGAAAACGACTCAAGATGGCCGCCGCTCACCTACTTTTCAACTGTATTAACTTATTTATTTGCACACAATCGATTTAGAAATAAGGACGGTTGAAGATATTTTATTCGCAGGCTATGGAAAAAGTTTTGTTCTTCGTTAGACGAGAAAAACCTTTGAGCCCGATGTTTTTAGGAACACATTGAACTGCGCATGCGCGATTATCGTGAAGTCGTTCTATATCGACGTTCGTCATAACCTCTTGGTTGTTGTATTGACGTATCATTGAAAGTTACGTTGAAACCGAAATAAATTTAAATATTCTTGCGCTTAATAATTGTTATACGATTTTGTACCTCGGAAGAGAATAATAGACAATGGCAGTGGCTAAGCAAAATGTTAAGAAGTTGAAATGGGCGTTGGATTTTTCACACAAGTACGTATAGATTAAAACCATGTCCAATGCGTCCGTATCGTTGTTTAATATAAACTATTAATTCATGACATTTTTACAGAAATAAACAAGATAAAAATCCAGATTTACCTTCACCACCGGGTTACACGCAGTCGGCCGCGTTTTTGCAAAACACGGAAATGCAGAGGGACAACGATTCTAATCATTTGATCATCAAAAAGTCATGGGACTTGGCACTCGGGCCGTTGAAACAAGTTCCCATGAATTTGTTCATAATGTTCATGGCTGGAAACTCTATATCTATATTTCCTATTATGATGGTGGGAATGCTCATAACGAGGCCTGTCAAAGCTCTCTTTTCGCTTCAACAAAGTAAGTGCCGAAGAAAACTAACTATCTTAGCGTCATTATTCTGTGGCGCTACTGTTGTTCATAGGAATTTCCAAATATCCATCATTGAAGGATGTATGAAACGTTTGGGAATTAAAGGGACAGGCTTGTCGATCCAGTTTACTGTTATCAGTAAACTACTGTTAGTTTAGTTTATTGTTATTATCGATGACTGATATTTATTTGATTTCAGCTTTCAAAGTGATAGAGGGGACTCACGTTTTTGGGCAAAAACTTGTTTTCTTTCTGGGACAATTGGTCAACATAGCACTGGCTCTTTACAAATGCCAATCGATGGGATTACTGCCGACGCACGCATCCGATTGGCTAGCCTTCGTAGAGCCTCAAGCCAGAATAGAATATTCGGGCGGTGGCCTTGTCTACGTTTAGCTGGTCGCGGCAACATCTTCCCGCTACTGGCGGTCGGATTATTCCTTGCGTTTCGGCGTAACGCGTGGTTTGTGAACGGGAAGAGAAAGATTCAGGAAATATAATTCAGTGTACATTTTGTAGGAAGCTTGTATTGAAAGAGACGGAAGGTCAACAAAAATATATACGTAACTGGAACTCGAGTAGATATCAAGGTTATCTTTTACACGGAAACATGCTCCTTTTTTGTCTCCCAGACGCGATGCTCTACTTCTTTTTATATTCTTCTGCGATTTCTCTTATTCTTTCCACTAACTTGGCAGGGTCGTTCACTCTTGGTACCTGTAGATTTATTTATAGAATTGAGTCGCAATATTTTTTCATTTATGCACGGTTATTCATAAACGAAAACAAAAATCAGTCAAATATTTCTTCCAAGTGGATTAATTACCTCATAATTTTGAGCTATGTACAATCCTGCATAAACGCCGATACTCAGCGTTATCTGGAAACAAAAATCCGTTTCAACTCGGATTCCGAGACACCTTTAGAGATTTCCTGTTAAAGAAATTGAACGTTTTGAGGTTACATGCGAGAAAAAGATAGGCGAGCTTACCAAAAATTTAAACATTTTGCTATACGTGAGGGGCAAGGTTGACCTACGGAATAAGATTACTAAGATAAAGTCTTGGAAGATTTTGTGATACGACTCCGCGTTTTCGACCTGCTCTCTGTAAACATCTGCGACTGACATGCCGTTGTGCTATATAAAGCTAAAGGAGATTGCACAACTCTGTATTGTCGCTGTGGGAAATGTCTGTAGTTTTTAGTGCCTCACTCTGCCGCTCGGTGCGGTAGTTTGTAATCAAGCTCAACTGTATTTTTCTTGCATTTCGATACTTTGTAAGAAATCGAATGTCAAAGTTTATTTTTTCACCTCGTACCAGTATACCGAGTACGCGTTTATAATATTATTTTATTTGTAATACTTTTGGGGACACATTATTACAAATGGTCCAATTGCAAGCCTCACACCTCCGTGACAAAATATTCTCACAGAACAACCAGCGCCCTGGATGAAAGCGAGAACTAAAAAATCTGGACAAAAGGTGATCGATTGGACGGAAGTGAAGCCCCGTATTCATGAAAAGAAAAATCTCCCCGAGCCAACTGCTGCACTTCCGCTATCTCTGATGCGCAGATTATTCTTGCGCACTTTTCCCGCCGTATTCCAGTCAGTACCATTTTGTCTTTTTGATTTGTCTGTTGACCGTACGAATACACGTGTTATTTTCACATGCAGATTCAGTAATCGCAAACTTCTATGGTACGTATGAACGAGCGCAATGCATATTGGACTTTGAAAACTGAGTCATGTGGCATTTTGCATGCAAGTATGATTGCCGTTCATTGAACGCTAAATGTTGTGCTTTTTAGGTTAGGTAATAATCGAAGCGATGGTTCGGCACAACAATCAATTGCCGGATAATCTTCCACAGCTGCAAAATCTTATAAAAAGAGATCCAGATTCTTATAAAGAAGAGGTACGTTAAACAGCACTGCTAGATAATTTATTCCTCCGCATTATTGGTCCTCGCGTTAAAATTGAACATTTCTTTCAGTTCTTGCAACAATATCGTCACTACAAATCGACTTTGGAAGTTTTTCGTCTTACTCCGGACAAGTTCAACAAAAGTCTCGATGAACTGTCGATGTTCTTGGCCCAGGTGAGACATTTCATCATTAAATCACTTTCAATTCTCCGCAACTTGACAAAACGCAAGTTTGCTCCTGAAGCATGCAAGATACTTTCCAATTCTCGCCGTAAATGTGTTTCAAATTTCAAGTCGTGTATCATCCCTTTTCTGCAGAATTCTATTTTTCTACACTGAGAAGAATATAAAACTTCTACCGTCTAATTATTATACCGATCGATCGATGAATTATACTTTATATACTAATAATAATGATACTTGTGTGAAGCGATAGTGAAATCACAAGTGCTGCTACGCTACTTCAAGTTTTATTTTACACGTCACAATACTCGGACTATAACTCTTCTTTTTAGTTTGCATAGTACCTAAAATTGCCTACTATTTTCTTTCGGTTGGAGTATAGTTCACCGACTTTGTATATTATTTTGTATTCTATTCTGTCCCATATTATTATAGTCGCATGGACTCTGTAAAAAATAAATGAGCAAGTTTCTACAGGAGAACAATTTTCGTTTCTCTTGCAGGTGTAATAGCGTCGTTTGTCAAGTTGGGGATCCTCGTACATGTATTGCCGCTGTAACAATCGCTTTGTAAAAGAAGTCTAGTTTAGAGTACTCGTATAATTGACGAAAGAGAGAGTGACAATGGAAGAGTGCGTGTCATTGCTGCGTGGTGATGTACCGTGCAGGGATCGTATAATTAAATTTCTCTATTCGCTGATAGGTAGGCTAAACGAACCATTGCCCGACTGCCTTTTCCTGTACGGTCACGTCGCCACAGGCAAATCATTAGTTATTAACAAAATGTTGAATCATCTGAAGGCCAACTACAGCATTGTTAATTGCATAGAGCATCCGAACGGTCGACACATTTACGAGTACATACTCGCGGATTTGGCACGCGAGAAGCTTTCTTCCTCGAATGCGTACAGGACCGAAAGGAAGTGCGAGAATATATTGAATTTCATATCTCAACTGCGGCAAATTGCGTCGAACGATGAACGGCCAATTTTCATTATATTCGATAAGTGCGACAGGCTGCGCGACGCGGATGAAAATATGCTCCCAGCGTTGTTGCGACTTCGCGAATTGTCGGGTCTGAACGTTTGTACTATTTTCGTGAGTGACGTAGTGTGGGAGAAGTATCGAGTGAAGATGGGTATGATAGAACCGATAAAAATTCACTTTTCTCAGTACACTCGAGACGAGCTCGCCCAGATATTGTTCCTTGAGAAACCCGATAAGTACGGGAACGCCTTTTACAAGAACTACCTTAACCTTTTTCTCTCCGTGTACTTCCGGTTTTGTCGCGATCTCAATGAGTTGCGTTACATGGCAAGAATCAATTTTTCCAAGTACGTTGAGCCGATAGAAACTGGTATCTGTGACGAGAACGACGTCGCGGCGCTGTGGCGAAACATTTCCAATATTTTCAAAACGAATCTCGAGGTTATTTATCTTCGAGTCTCGAGTGATGATTTTGTTGAACGAACCCAAATGTCACACGATATCGAATCGACGACCAAATTAGCCCTGGGTTTCCAGCTACCGTTTTACGCCAAGTATCTACTGATTGCCGCTTATCTTGCCTCTTACAATCCTGCCAAGGAAGATAAACGTTTATTCGTGAAGCAAAGTGGCAAAACTAAAAAACGCAAAAAAGCGAGTAAGAAAGCTGATGTCATATACACACGCACGGGACCGAAGAGTTTTCCACTCGATCGCATGCTCGCCATATTTTGCGCGATTCTCGATGAGAAAGTAGATTTGAACGCTAATTTGCTAGCTCAGATACCAACGATGTGTCAGCTAGGCCTTTTGGCTACCGTCGGGGATAACAATTTGGACGAACCGAAATTCAAGTGTTGCGTCAGCTATGACTTTGTCACCGTTATCTCAAAGACGGTCGGATTCAGTATCAAAAATTACCTGTATGATTTTATACACTAGATCCTGAGGCGAAGACATTTTTATTTATTTCAATCAAATATGTCGTTGCTGGACAATTGCTGGAAACTCGAAATCCACATACAGAATTAATATCATGTATATAATGTGTATCCATACATGGGATTCCCATGGAAAGTTGGATGATTAATACTGTTTACTTTAAGATCATATGCAACATTTTAAACCTGTCGAATAACTCATCGTAGAATTGTAACACTTTTAATTTGTATGTTCTTCGCATGGTGTGCTTACGAGATGTTGCTTCTCGATCAAGTATTGAAAGAAATAGTACAATGGAAAAGTCGTGCTCTACACTTAAGATTTTCTTAGGTTCGCTTATCACGACATTGATTAAATATACTATTTTTATATATATAGATAAACACGGTATTTATTAAATAATTATGATGTAATTAATTCTACCCTATGGAAATTCCACTTTTCTTCAATGAACCCATCCTTCAAAAGTCTTTATTGATTTATATCGCTAACACATTTAAATATTAAAAACCATTGATGAAACATTCGCGAACGAAACCACTTTTGACTCTAAATAAGAGTCTTTGAGTATATACTGTGCCATGGTTGATGGATGATACGATATTTTATATTTCGAAAGTACATTTAGGAATTGCAACTTTCGATTAATTTGGTTATAGATTGTAATCGAATTGAATACGTTTATAGGTGCTTCGATACCGTAGAAGCTTGCAAAGTTGAGAATTTTGATATTTTGTAATACAGGTGGCCCACTGTTACGCCGAGGAGCTCGTTACGTATCCACAAGAAATTGTCGATATCCTACAAAAACACAACACGCTTCTCGATAATGAAATGCGAATGGTAAGTTCATCGTTTCTATTTTTTTCCAATTACCTTTGTGCCTCGAATGAAAAAGACTTAGCTGTCACAAATTTTACAGACTTTCTGCCGTACCTTGATACTATTGAGGAACAAAGGACTTCTCGAACCAACGGCTCTTCTGAGTTTATTCTTTCAACTATTGCGATGTCAGGACAAAGCTCTCCGTCAATTTCTCCAGACTCACATAATAACGGACATAAAGAACGTCAACGCAAAGCACAAGAATGCAAAAATCAATACGTCCCTTCAAAACTTCATGTTCACGATGTTGAAGGATTCGAACGCGCGTGCTGCAAAAATGTCGGTCGACATAATGATCGATTTGTACAACAAGAACGTCTGGAACGACGCGAAAACCGTGAACGTCATAGCAACGGGATGTTTTTCAAAGATCACGAAAGTCATGGTCGCGAGCTTGAAGTTCTTCCTCGGTACGGATCCTGAGGAGAAGGACAGCGACGATAGCGAGAGCGATGACGAGCCGAACGTCAAAGAGGTAGCGTTGGCCAACAAGGTCAACAAGAAAACGAAGAAACGCGAAAAACAGTTAAAGAAGGTCAAGCAGTTGTTCGCTAAATCGAAGAAGAAGAAATCCAAGGCGCCCCAATTCAATTTTTCAGCGTTACATCTAATTCACGATCCTCAAGGATTCGCTGAAAAACTTTTCAAACAGTTGGAAAAGAACAACGACCGTTTCGAGATAAAGCTGATGACGCTGGACGTCGTGTCGCGTCTGATAGGATTGCACAATTTGTTTCTATTCAATTTTTATCCCTACGTGCAACGTTTTTTGCAGCCGCATCAGCGGGAAGTCACGAAGCTGTTGCAGTTCGTAGCTCAGTCGTCGCACGAGCTTGTACCACCGGAAACGCTCGAGCCTCTTGTCAAAACTCTCGTCAACAACTTTGTCACCGAGAGAAATTCTGGTGACGTAATGGCGATCGGATTGAACGCCGTCCGCGAAATTTGCTCGAGATGTCCGCTGGTTATGAACGAGGATCTCCTAAGGGACTTGGCACAGTACAAGAATTATCGGGAACGCAGCGTTATGATGGCAGCAAGATCATTGATAGGGCTCTTCAGACACACGATGCCGAATCTCCTGCATAAAAAAGATCGTGGAAGGCCAACCGAGGCTACGGTGGCACTCGAACCCATGAAGTACGGTCAAGTCGCCGCCAAAGATTTCGTTCCCGGTGCCGAAGTTTTGTTGGAAAAAGAACGAAACGATGAGCTGGAGATCGACAGCGATGATAGCGAGAACGATGACGAGTGGGTGGACGTGAAGCACAGCAGTGACGAGGAAAACGACAATAAGGTGGACGATGAGGATGATGACGACGACGATGATGACGATGACGATGATGAAGATCCGGAAAACGAAGAAGGTGACAGCATCGACGACGAGAGCGAGAAAGATGAGAACGAAGAAGAAAACATTAATGGAGACGAGAATAAATCCGCGGAGAAGATCGCATCAAAAAAACGCAAACTTGATGAGGACGACGAGAACGATTCGAGTTCACAAAAAAGGCTAAAAACTGACGGGCGAAACAAACGAGCGAAAAAAACCAAGAGAACCAAGCTGGACAGAAAGAGAGAAAAGTTGGAGAGACTGGCGAGGATGAAGAAGGAGAAGAAAGTGGAAGCTACTGCAGAGAAGAAGGAAAAAGCTTCGCAGATATCGGTCGGACGTTTACTTACCGATGAAGATTTCAAGCGAATCGACACGGCTTTGGTACAGCAACAAGTCACTCACGCGAAACGGGGTATCAAGAGAACGAGCTTTCCGGAAGAAAAGTCAAGCGGTGAACTCGTTAAACTTGGCGATATTGAAAATATATACAAGAAGCGAAAGCACGACAAACAAGCTCGTATGGACAGTGTTAAGGTGAGTAATATCAACGAGCATACCGATTATTCAACGTCGCTCCACTCGTATAAATTTACTTTTCAACGTTACCGCCCAGCAGATCAGCATTTTCGTCCCATTGCTACTCATATTCTATTTCTAATGTTCCTTTGTGGGGTTTTAATGGTCACTTGCGATTTAATCGACTCCCAATTGCCAAACTATTAAATTGAATAATATCCCGTACAGGAAGGGCAGAAGGGAAGGGAGCGTTTCGGTTACAAGGACGGTCGCCAGAATCCACTTTGCAGCAAGACGAATCGTGAAAAGAAGAAGACAAAAGCTTTTCAAATGGTCAAGCACAAAGTTAAGGGAAAGACAAAGAGATCGTTCAAGGACAAGCAAATTGCGCTTCGCAATCACCTTATCAAGCAAAAAAGAATGAAATAAAGATGTATAAATAAAAATACAATTATAATTGGGCTATCTTACGAGCCGAAACGTGTAGCACGAATCTGTCGTTTCGTATTTCCCGCCAAAGTATTTGACTCGTTCATCGACCGACGAGTGGCGCTGCGTGCGCGTCCGGCCGCCATTTTCTTGGGACGGAAGCGCCGCTTGTTTGTCAAATGAACAATGACACAATAGCGCAAAGACGAGCACGTACCGTGCGATGGATCGTGTCTACGACAAGTGAAATTAGCGTAATTTCACGGCTGTCATTTATGCGACACCGGGAAAATCGATAGTGCACACACGCGCCGGTAATCTTCAAGTGATAAGAGTAAAATTCAGTGTTTTGCGAGAGAAAAAAAAACCGTCGCCGCTATGCTCATCCAGGAAACTCCACAATGGAACGAGTTCGGCGATTCCAATTTTGAGATTTTTCCAGAACTCGACTTGTCGGGTAAGTACGTCCGAGTAAGCCGTCAAGTACGCGTTCCTCTCGGTATTCGTGCAATCGCGGGAAAAAGTCCCAAAAATTATCGTGCGATCGCCGTCACCTCCGAACCAAGTCCTTTATCGACGAATCCCTGGCCGCACGCTCTTTGACGTAGAGAATAGGAAGGAGTTCAAACAAACGTGCTCATTGGTGGGCGTACGTTCGTATTGATGCGATAAGTCAGATAAATGTATACGCGTTCTCGCGGCTTTTGTCCAAAACACGTGTTGGTACATTCCATATGATAATAATCAAATTTCGTATCGATATTTCCTTTCTTTCCTACATTCAATACAATTTCTTGACTATGCGTTTATATATGCCACTTTTGCCTTTAAAATACGATTCCAATGTTCGAACATATTAAAAGTATCTTTATTTTAAATACGCACCTCCATTTCTCGCATTAACGCAAACCGAGAAAGCAAGATTTCGTTATCACGACTATTACGGAAACGGCTTTAGCGCGATAACCCTATCGTTGTTTTTTTGTCTTACCCTTAAACCCGGTACACAATGTTCAACCCGGATATTTCCCTGAACCATTTGCCGTCATCAGGAACATTCTGTACCATTTTGTAAATGAAGCACTGGAACCCCTAGAATTCTATGCCCGTATACAAACACCCGAACAACACGGGGGTAATGAGAATCGAAAGCGCCCTTTCCCTTCGCCCAAAGAAACGCTCTTCGGGTCAATTATCAGGCCGTCACGGTGTGTGAAGTAACGGCGAGCGGAATAAAAGAGAGATCGACCAAAACGGGTGAAAAAAGAAGGCCCAAAATTATCGTATTGTTCGGGCTTTAGAAAATATAGCAAAAATTCTTCAATGGAAAATGGATATGTGTTATATGTATATACGAGTCATGCATTCTTGACAAACTTTCTCTGACTACGAAGATCACCGATCTTCGGACTTACACGGGATTCTGTGCGTTTAGATTATTAACAATGGTAAGCTGCGACGACTTATAGTTATCGCTTCAAAAATAATTATAAAATTAATTATTTCTGCCATTACCATATCGGGTAATCAACTGTCAGTTTTTTAATAGCTTGTCTCTCAAAAAGATTCGTTATAGCCGATAACGATAAGATAACGCAAAGATAACGATATTGAAAATAAAAAATAATACGACGCGAATAGCTTAGCTCTAGCATGCAGAAGAGATTTTTGTTTCATTTCCTGTCGTAATTTGTTTGCGCGATAGTCACGTCCCTGCCCGTTGATGCGTGTCAATTCGTATGAGAAAAAAGTTATTATTTTAAATCATATCTGACGAAACGATGAAAATCCGAGGAACGCGGAGAGATTTTTTATCCATCGAAACGGTTGGGTCGAAAATGCTGGTGAAACTTATCAGTTCTTCTCTCTCTCCTCCCCTTGAGGCCCCGACTGCATCGAGTTATACACACAGGCGCGCATCAGGGACACCGATTCGTGTGACGCGTCCATTTTTCTCGTAATTCTCATAGACGAACCGAAAGGCTCGCCTACGAGTTCTTTCCTCCTTTTTTCTCCCTCCTAACCGTCCCCACCTACGTTCCCAGGACCCCTCGCGGTAAAGCGAGTTCCACATCGTATCCTGACCGGTACAGACATTCCCAAAAATTTGTTCCCCGCTCGGATTTTCTATGGTGATGGCCAACAGCGATACTCGATGTAATATTACGGAACGCATTCGCGGACGTAACTCAAACAAATGACGGAAAATTTGCCAAATCCGAACAATTCACCCTTCTCGGGTACTCCGCGCAGCGTCGCCACCATCCGCTTCCTTTTACTTCCGAGGGTTCTTCCGCTTCCTACATTATTCATATGGTTAAAGTCTTCACTTCCGGTTGTTTGAAGCGCGTCGTCTAATACTCGATTATCTCACGGCACGAGCGCGTTATCGCCGGTAGAACTGCCTGTTTCCATTTCTAACATACATAGGTGATATTGTCGTGAAAATATTGTCCGTAAAATCCTTGAAAAATAATTTGCGAAACCTTTTTTTTCTCCGAGAGTGAAATAAATCATTTTGAAGATGATTTAAGCCTAATCGCTGATTTCGATAACGTTGGAGTTTCGCTAAAATGCAACGATATTTTTTTCCATTTTTCACTTTGTTTTCAGTATTACGCAAATCGTTGTTTTTCTTCTCAAGTATCGGTCGGAAATTTCCGATTGAAATACGTAAAAGAATTGAAGTTTTTTTTCGAATTGAAATTCAAAAAATTGTTGAAAAGACGAACGCGATTTTTGACGAATTTCGGATAAAAACGTTTTATAGGATTTTTCCCACATGGCTGGAGACGATCTACAGGTGTAAGGTGTATAGCGAGGTAAACCGTTGCACTTTAGAAACACAAACGAAAAAAGACGTTCTTCACGGTGTATCGTCCCACTCCCCCCACCCCCGATGGAACAGGCGTGTAAACAGCCGACCGTTCCTATATCTCTCGTACGTTCCTCCGCATAACATTGTGCAGTCCATTCCCGTACCGGCTGTGAGGCTCGCCGGATGTGTTTGAAAAGGAAGAAACTGCGACACTGCGCATGAAAAATGATGGCTCATGAATCGACTTTTCGGCTAAATTTAACCTCGCGATTTTTATCAATAAACGAAAACGGATCAATCGAATGTACAATTATCGTAACGGCGTAATTGTATTCGTCGATCGGGAATTTCATTTCTTCAATTTTTCGACTCGTTCGTCCTATCAATATTTCCTTATCGTCTTTTCCAACGCACCATAAATCTCAGTGCGATTTTTCAGCCATCGTGATTATTTTCCTCCTTCGACGTTTCCGTGGTGAATCCCGTTTGCGACACGAATAGTGACCAAAGATGATTCAATAGAATGCACTAAAAGTATACGATAAATATTTACATTTTTTTTTTCAAATGAAAAATATTTTAATCAAAACAGAAATAAAAAATAAAAAATACGGTTAAAACTGATTTAAAACGGATATATAAAATATATAAAACTACTTAAAAAAATAAAATTAATATTTTTAAACATTGAATGAATACAAATGTATAAAATAAAAAAGTGTGAAGTTTCGTGTCGAAAAAGTTCCTACGTCGCCTCGCACATCAAAAATGAAAGACAATTCCGATCATTGCATTTTGGATATGATGGAGTTGATGGATGCTCCTTGGTTGATAGGTAATCTCGAAGCGAATGCAAATAAGAACTCAATAACGAAATTGATCCAAGTTTACGAAAACTGCCGGGTCAATAAAGTCAAGAAACGTATCGCGACAGTTTTTTTTCTCGTTCCTTTTTTAACACGTATCGAAAGATTTTTTTTCATTTTTCGTATCGTTATTTGAGATAAAAGAAATGTGAGAGCGAGCGACGAAAGGCGTCGAGCGGTCCACGTGGGCAACCGGCAAACGTATGGACAAGCTTTTTCCGCGTTTCGTCGCACGAAAATTGATATTTATGTAGAAAAATTAATAAATCACATAATTATTAAGGAAAGCATGTCAAATAATGAATTATTGCGTAATCGTGACAGTCTATTTAATTGTTTACCAACATTTTCGTTTTTAATAAAAAACCAAACCCATTAAACAGGCTTTTTGTACGATAGCGTATTTACGTTCGAATCGACGACTTCTTATCTTTCGTATATTTAAATGTCACGTTTTCCATTTTTACCACGCTTCGTGGAGAAATTTCTTCGAAATAATTTTTCCTAATATTGGCAGTTTGACGTTTGACTGGTCCAACCGAAAGTGAATAAATTTACTCGGCCGTTTTTTTTTCCTCGATGCCATGCCAGTATATGGCGTTTCAGTGTCAAAGTTGTTCAGGTGTGTCGTTTGTTCGGCCGCAGTGTACGGTGTGTTCACAGCTGATAGGAAAAGAAAAACAAATGTTCGCGACTGTTACGAAATAGGGCAACGCAAGTGGATCGACACCATAAAAAGATATTGACGACCCACGAAAAGTGTAAAGTTCCTTGCACCTTTCTCGTGCCTTGTTTCCTCAAAATTTAGTTACTAAAAATATCTTTTACACGGGGAAACGGCTTAATCGAAAATACAAAAAATACAGAAAATTCGATAACCCCAAAAGTTTTGATTCGCGAAAAGTGGTACACCGGGCCACAAAATACGTGAGAAATCTTTGAGCCTTGAATAACTTGCAATTGCGAATGATCGTTGGTTTTGTTCATTGACCTGATATCGAAGCGCAAATTATTTCCGGCTAAGCAGATTCATCACCGGGAATCTAATTTGACGAGTCTCGTGCATTCGCAAACTGATGTGAAACGTAATTGTACTCTTTTTCGTCAGATTCTTTACATTTTTCAAATTCATTAATATTTATAAATATAAATTAAATCATCAAAGTTTAGATAAAGAAGAATATAGACGAAAAAATTGTGATTCACCTAGTTGTTTTTGAGTATCGGTTAATGTGAATATTTAAATAACAATTTATTCGAAAATTCGTGTTTTGGATATATCATTATTTTGTACTATTAACGATATTTATTAATTTTACTGTTTGTTATTTATTACGCCACGATCTTCACAAAACTTTTAAAGAACATTTGATAATTGAAGAATAATTGTTGATAACAATTAAGCAATTATAATAATTTGAATGAACAATTAATTACAAAAATTATGTGCTCAATGGAAAACAAATTTCGCGACGGAATCCAGGTCACGCGAACCCCGAAAGACAAAATGTGAAATTATAGAATGAAAAAAAATACCATGTACAGCCAACCCGAAGTAATAATAACAATAACTTGCATGTTTCCACCTGCAAAAATTTTGGACTTCTTTATAATAATTATTGCGACCGGACACAATTGCGTGTAGAGTAAAAATGTTACAAAAATCAAAAATAACATGCACTCGCCTTATTTTACGTGATGACTCGTGAAGGCAAGTCGAAGAGAGATAGGATGTCTCGTGTACGCTCACAGGTAACACCGCACGAAGCCGTGACGCAGCCGGCCGGCTTCCACAAAGTTCATTGACTCAAAATCTGCCGGCCTTGCTCATCTCCTTTCGCCGTTGTACAATTTTGCCTGCAGTCGAATAAAAATTCTACGAATAAAAAAAATAGAGTTCGAGCGAACGAAAATCAGAGAATCCACTGCCTCTGGGTATTCGTTCAATGAATACTAATAACAGCAACGATAGTAGAAAAGAAGCAAGAGACGATTCAAGTTGAAAAAGTATCGAGAAATGATTAGTTAAATTTAGAAAAAATTGATTTAAAAACCCTCGTACTAACGGTAGAATCGAGCACTATGAAAATAGTGCAATTTTCTAAAAAATGTCCTCAGTTCTATTAGTATTTTTTATTTTTTGTTCATATCTTAATTTTTTTATTTATTAATTATGATATATAAAATACTAATAATTTATTGCTTAAGTAGTAGTTTTTATACTTATTTGGTCGTATCGAAAATCATTATAGATTTATCAGATATCGCGAACTGAGAATGCTCAAAAATGATCGCGTGTTTCTCCTAGTTCAAATGAGCTGAAAGTATATTTGTAATATAAAAAAAATAATTTTTTTTTGTGTCAGACAACGATAGTTCTCTACCGGCTGACGATTTTCTACAAGCTCTTAGTTCCGAGCTCGAAATACCATCACTTTTGGGCGGTGAGGGCTCGGCAAGATACGACGAGAGTCCCGATGAGATCATAAAAGGGGCGACACTCGATTCTCCGTTTTCGAATTATTCGAGTCCCGAACAGTACGGATTCAATTGCAATGATTTTACCGATGTTTTCGACAGCATTTGCGAAGGTGAGTAATGATGGACAAAAAACGTTGAGAAATCGAAGGAAAGGGAACGAAGATTCGTACATTTGAGACAATTTTGATATTCTATAAATAGAATTTTTGTCTCACTAACTTTCATAATTTAATCTGTACTATGTTCGATTCGTTCGATGCGCAGAAACAGGATTGAAACGTATTGAACATGAGATCAAAACGGAGCCAAAAAGTCCGCGCTCGCAATTACCACCTTCGCCAAGTCCCAGCCATTCGGAATCCAGCGGCTCGGAATGGCAACAGGAAATGTACAATGGTACCGGCACAGGATTGGTAAGTCGAGAATGATCGTACAATTTTTCGTTTAAGAGTACAATGCAAAAAAAAACTTATTCTCACATCTACTTCGTATGTTTCCAGCCGGTTTTGGACACGCCACCGATTTCTCCACCGCAGGAAGAATCGCCACCTACTTCTCCGTCACTCGACGACTGTACACCCGCACAACAAATACGATTGGTACCGTTGACCTCGACCGATCGGGAACCAATGACGAAGTTTATTCTTGCCAGCGGAAACTCCGCCAAACGCGTTTGCCTACCGTCATATACCAACAAATTCACCAAGGGTCAGCCCTCTAATTCCAAATATGGATTAACGATAATTCACGTTCCTTGTTTTTTAATTTCAATTAAAATTCTGGAAAGCGGCAAATTATTATAAATTCCGAAAATATTGTAAACACACAAAGGATTACTTATCGCATCGGTAAATATTTCGGAAGCAGAATTTCAAAATGACAAAATGTGCGAACGGAAGCTGAATTTCGTTATGAATTACCTATCTTATGGAAATCCGCATAATCTTATTTTTTTTCCGTTTGAAGCGCTAACGAACAATTGTCGTTGCAGATCAAACGAAAAAGATGATAGTACTGAGTGCGCAGGACTTTGCGGCACTGACGAAAAAAGTGAAGAACGGCAACGTGTCGCAACCCCTGAAGATACAAGCATTGTCCAGGCGTAGTTCACAAGTCGAGTTACGAAATACCTTGAATCCGCAAAGCAACGATTCCACGGACTCCTCAAATACGGCAACAGTAGCGGCGTCCAATCGCATCAAAGTTGTAGCCGCACCCGCAAATCTCCAGTTACAGAGTAACACGATTGACGCTCCGATGCAAATAACGATCGCGGGAACTTCGAACGATCCGGCAAGAGTAGCGTCACCTTCGCAATGCGCGCCAGTAATTGTCAAAAAAGAAAGTACCAATTTACCACCGATCATGATAAAAAACGAAATGCCCGATCTCATAAATCTCGCGGTGCGTCAGGAGTGCGAGGTGAAGGCCCTCAAGAGACAACAAAGAATGATAAAGAATCGAGAGTCGGCCTGCTTGTCACGAAAAAAGAAAAAGGAATATCTGACCTCGTTGGAAAATCAGGTATCCGAGTTACAACGGGAGAACAAACAATTGAAGATGGAAAATTTGAATCTGAAACAACGACTTTCCGCATTCGAGACTACGAATGAGAAGAGCAAGAAGTTTGCCAATATTAATCTTGGAATAAATCGAAAAAATACAGCTCTTCTTCTAGCCATGGTATTCATGGTGTCACTCAACATAAACAACTTGAGGTACGTTGATTTTCCATTCGTTCGGTACGATATCATTCGTGGTGACTTCATAGCTGGTGTACACCCATAAGAAATCATTGCAAGGATCGTGCTGTAATTGGATGTAATTGGATTAATAAATGTATAATTTTCATTGTAGTGACGTGCTTTACAAGGACAGACAGCAGCTTGAAACGATAACAGCGAACGCCGCGAGTGCTTCGTTACCGGTCGCCAGACATGGCAGATCATTGTTGTGGATGAATCCAGAGGCGGGCGGCGAGGATGAAAAAGTGGAAGGCGAGAAGAACAGCAGTACAACCCCGATGCTTCATCCGATGTGCCCGATGTACATAAATCAAACGGAATCGATACGCTTGGACAACGAGCTTCGACGCTGGATCGGTCGCCACTCGGATCGTGAGAATTGGACGAATCTCCCGAAGCCACATCGGAAAATCAGAACAGTGAGAGAGTTGCTCCTGCCGAAAAAGCCCCCGGTGGTAAAAGAGAAAAAGGCCGAAAGCTTCCAGTTGTTCCGGAGCATGGAGAAGGAAACGCGGCCGAGGCGGGCGGTCAAAAGCATTACTTCGATGAACAGTCATGCCGTGGAGGTATTTTCACCGACACCTCGCGATCATGCCTCGTTGTTCGACGCTTTGAGGCACCGAGATGACACTTTCTACGTCGTGTGGTTTACCGGCGAGCATCTGTTAGTCCCAGCTTCCAGGCACAACAACACAGCGAGACCGAGAATGTCGCTGATCTTTCCAGCAGTCCCTATAAATGGTGAGTACACTTTCTTCCGTGTCTCCTAAAGACTTCCGGTAATGCTCAATAATATTTTCGAATATTGCCAATAATCGTTCTTCCAAAATCTCGCCAGGCTCTTCCCCTAAACGATTGTGCATCATTTTACAGAGAGTTTCTCCGCGCCGCCGGATCACGTTACGATGGTGCACATCGATTGCGAAGTAACCAACACCCAAATCTTGCATCTCCAGGAGTCGGTAATACCGAAACACTTGCGTGGTAATAAGAAAGCTTCGTCGCATCAATCGCCAAAGAATAGCGCCGACATACCGGTTCAAGTACCGACGAACGACAAACCCGACTTCAGCGAGCACAAAAAAACTGACAACTTCACAACGACAAAGTCCGACAACAGCACTTACGCACTGAACGACAAGGATTCTTATCAGGAGAATCGTGATTCTCACATAATGAAAGATCGATTTCCGGCAGCGTTTGGCCCGGAGAATGAAAAATACGTAGCGTACGAGGAGAAAAATACGGTTTATGATAAATCCGACGTATTTGCCTCCGACATGGATCACACGGTAATTTCCTCGAGAGGAAAAAAGTTTCGTAGGAAACGTGGCCCGGCGAATCGATAAATGAAATTTTACAATATTTTTTATGTCCAGACACAACCTATTGACGAGTCTTTTTCGCGGACTGTACGGTGCACTTAACTGCCAAATTATGAACTGACTGGCTGTGCGAATTAGTTTAATCGGCATATTGACACTCCCTCTCCGCTACCTGGCACACGTTGACCAGCCCGAAAATTCAAGATCTGCGAACAGTTGAATAGTGTTTGTGTTTTGGGATAACGCCGGTTCACAAATTTCAATTTCTTCGTATCTACTCGTCGACGAGTGAATCAACGCCGGGTTGAGGACACGAAACGAAGATATGTCAATCTTTTGTATGCCTAGCTGTACGCCTAGTAAATTAGGACTAAGTAGCGAAACTGTTTATTCGGGTGAGTGCAGTTGTAATTGGTACGTGTGTAAATATTAGTGAGAGTGCGCGTGCGAGGTACATTTGATATTACTGTAAGACGAGAGGTAGAGTCTTTAATCACGATTTAATCGCACATGTGCGCGCAATTTCGCGTTTGTTTTCTTCTATTATCGTTGCGAAAGTATCAGATCAGTATTTTAGATTCGATGAAGATGCTCTATTGGTTTTCCATTCAAGGGTACCTTCCCGTTAAAATCCCGAAAAATAATGTCCTGTTTCATTGACCTACTGGCTTAGCCTCGAAATAATTATTATATTTAGACGTTTAGTGGCATATCGCAGGTCCATGTAGATGCATTTTTATACCTTGAAGACAAACTCACCATTTAATTCGTCTTGAACTCTCCATTTCTACGGAAAAATGTCGAAAAAATATTCTAGAAAGGTTTTTCGCATTTTCCCAGTGTAATTTTCCACTTTCGGCAAAATTTCGGGCATATTCGTAATCAGCGGAAAATTTCCCATTAAATAGAGCCTTTTGAAAGGCTAAAAACGAAAAAAAAAATTTTCGTCTTCCCTGGCCACTTCTCCAGAATCTCAGAAATCACGATATTTCAAAAGGTCGTAGAGTAGGCTTCTTCTATGCGATGGAGA
>JAPYZJ010000285.1:0-60122 GCA_030522765.1 Ophioninae sp. B BG-2022a
GATTTTTGGCAGAATTTCAAAGTTGGACCATCGATTTTTGCCAATTTTTCCGTGCATACCCCTTTGGCCTCGTATTTTGCCATTTTTCGAGTGAACTTTTAGGGGAAACTATGAGAGCTATCGATACGAATCCAACGCCATTATTTAAGTCAGGCAAAAACCTTTTCCAAACCCACCAAATAAAACCCCATAACATACAAGAAGCTCTCCCTACAACCTTTCGAAATTTCGTGATTTTCGAGATTTCGGAAAAGTGGCCGGAAAAGTCGAAAAATATTTTTTTCCGTTTTTAAACTCTCAAAAGGGTCTATTCAATCGGAAATTTACCGCTGATTACGAATATGCCCGAGTTTTTGCCGAAAGGACAACATTAGGTCGGGGAAATTCAAAAAAACGATTCTAGAGTATTTATTTTGAAATTTTTTCCAACGTAAGCCCGCTAAACGGGCGCGCCTGATTGGCTGCCTTTAAAAATCTGTACCCTGCATTTCAAGTATTATCAAAGTGAAAAATCTTTCTAATTACAATTGAATCACTATTTATGAACTGAAATAATTAAATAATCAAACAATTAATTAATTGAATAATTTAATGAATCCTTACCATGTTTTCGAATCCGAAATAATTGTGTATAAAAAGGAAATTTCTCCACCACGTTTTCTTGCATATTTCAGCGTGATGAGTGACAACGAGATTCCACTGAGGTCCGGATCCAACGAAAGGCATGACGTGAGTGCAGAAGATAATGAGAGCACCGAGAGTCGGTACCAGCCTGTAAAATAGACAATCATCATCTAATTCCACATCGGTTTACGTATTCCATTTCCGGTTTATCGGAAAGCAAACCTCAACAGTCTCGACAGGTATTCCTTCTTGACGTCGATACTTCCGGACTTCCGGAGTCTGCCGACGAAGGCGTAAGTCGTCAAGAGGCCTGACAGCATGATGAAGAGATCGGTGTAAAGACTCGCTGCCCGGCCGATCACCGTCCATGGTTGACCAACATACTAAAAAGTGTCAAATGTTTCATGCAAGGAAGTGTCTGAAGATTATTGCCCAAGGTTTTGGCTTTGTTTGGGTTTTAGAAAGTCGATGACATTCGGACTCCAAGCTCATAGAATAAAACCCAAACAAACTCCAAGATCACATAATAAAGCTAAACAAACCCAAACAAATTTGGGATCTCAGAATGAGCCCAAACAAATTTCAAAATTACAGAATGAACCCAAACAAACGCCAAAATCACAGAATGAACCCAAATAAACTTAAAAATCACAGAATAAACCCAAACAAACGGCAAGATCGCAGAATAAACCCAAACAAACATCAAGATCACACAATAACCCCAAACAATCTACAAGATCACAAAATAAACCGAAACAAACTTCAAAATGACAAAACAAGCCCAAACAAACTTGAAGATCACAGAATAAACCCAAACGAACTCCAAGATCACAGAAAAACCTTGTAAGCATAATTCTCTTTGGTTTTCAGACGATTGATACTTCCGTCAACGTACCTCGGTCATTTCGGTTCTGTTGATGTAAGGATTGAAGAAAAGGGCCATGCTCTTATGAGCGACGATCAGCATGTAAGCGTTCAGAGCCCTTATACCGTGGAGGGTTTCAATATCGTCGTCGGACCGTTTCAGGGAGACCAACTTTTTGACGTTTCGCTTTATCGAAAAGGAGAGGAGTAACTCGCTCCCGCTAGCCCCGTAATGATCGACGATTCCGGCGATTATCGAGAGCGCGACTACACCGATGAACAGGCACCTTCGATCGTCGGCCCAAAAAACGAGAAATGGAAAGAAAAAAAAACAAAAAATAGAAACAAAGGAGAAAAAGGAAGTTTCGAGTTACCGATCCGATTAACGATCCGATGTCTCATCGCGTCTGGAGGCTTACCCAGCGACGATCGTCGCAACCGGAAGTCCCTGGGTTCTCTCGACTTGACACATGTCCCTCTCGACTCGGACCTTGATTTTCAATCCCGTCCCTGGTGTATATCTGGCTATCGTCTCCTTCACCGAAACCTCCACGTCTCTCGACGAACATCCAGCTGGCACGCAAATTCCCCAGTTCACCGTCGAGAAACGAGGCAGTCTGTGACCCGGCTGAAGAAAGGAAATATATCTTTTGGTAAAAACCCAAACAAACCCAAAAAATCCTGAACAAACGAGCCTGGACAAACATAAATGAACTTCGAGGATCGAAGTTCTCGTTTTTCAACAAATGGACTAGCTCAAACATATGAATTTCAGCTTGGACGTGATTTTAGCCGGGTCCAAATTCCAATCGGTGAAAAAAAGGAAAATCGACACAAGTTCAACAATTTTTAGTAAAAAGTCGGATTTTTTTGGTCGTCTATTTTTGTCTTGGTCTTTTTTAATTAAATTAATTTCTATTTTAATTGATTGTTTGGGTTTGTTCGGGTTGTTTGGTTGTTTGGGTAAAAAGTCGGATTTTTTTGGTCGTCTATTTTTTTCTTTATCTTTTTTAATTAAATTAATTTCTATTTTAATTGATTGTTTAATTGATATTAATTTTTTAATTAAACTGATTTTAATTTTTATTTAAATTCATTTTTTATCAAATTAATTTTTAAATTAAATTTCAGACGTTCGGACAGTTGGAACAGTGCGTGTCCGAATTTTCGGGTCGTTTTCTCGCGCTTATTGCGTAACGGCACGCTTCGAATACGCCTTGTACATTATATGCACAATTAGCAACGTTGTAATTTGCCTACATTTTTTGTCGTTGGTTTCCTATATGGAAAAGGATGAAAAGGGGTGGCGGGTGGATGAATTTGCTTTTGAATATAATTTGCTCGAGGTTACGCGTTTATCGTTGATGCCGCTTATTAGCGTTGCGAAACGAAAGATCGTTGATTCTTTTAATATTTGTATTAAGGGGTTAGGCTACCGTGAGAAAGAGAGGAAAAAAAACACGAAACAAAAGAATCATCGCCGGAGGCGAAGAAAATAGATTAGAAAATATTTATAAACTGATGAAACTGATTGAAATATCGAAATTATTTATCAATTTATTAAATTGATTAAAATTACAAAAATATTGGTAAATTAATTAAATTAATTAGAATTATGAAAACGTTGATAAATGATAAATGATAAATTGATTAAATTGATAAAAACTAAGAAAATATTGATAAATGAAAAATTAATTAAAATTATTAAAATTACGAAATGATTGATAAATTGATAAAAATTGAAAAGATATTAATAAATTCACTAAGCCAAAAAACATATTTTCATTTTCAGCAAAAAAAAAATGGAATTTCGACTAAAAAATATTCTAAATAATCACGGGGACAAAAGTCACGTATTTAAAAATGGCGAGCACTTCCGGGTCTTTAATTGGGCCTTGCGTAAGAAGAAGAAGAAGAAGAGAAAAAAATGGCAAGAAGGAAAAAAAAAGAAGAAACGTTCGCGAGAAGAGTGGTCGAAGGACGTGGGAAATTTCGGCTGAACTCACGTCGCTCATATTACTCCTGAACGCGTAGTGGGAGTGCACGAGCCGATGAAGTTTCTTCAGGTCCGGCCTTGCCTCGTCGACCTCCAGTTGCATCGAAGCGAGACAGTATTGGCCCCTTATACCGTTCTCTTCCTCGTCGATACCCAGGCACTCGTCGAAGTCACCGAATTGATTTAGATTTCCGCTCAGAATACCCGATGGTATTTTCGCGGTCGCGTCGAACACTGCGCATCGTTCGAGGTTCGTTTTACTCATTATTATCATTTTAATTAAAAAAAATAATAATAATAATGAAAATAATAAAAATAGTAGAAATAATAAAAATAATAAAAATAATGAAAATAAAAAAACATAAATCCAAATAATAATAATATTCCATGAATGATTCCACTCTACCATTTAATTTATCATTCTAATCCTAAATTAGATAACAAATCCGATTGTTTGGGTTTGTTTGGGTTTTGTACAAAAAAATGATTATTAACCGATAATCATTGTTACTGCTACAAAGCCAAAAAATAAACATAAATCTTTAAAAACTGCAAAAAATAATAATATAAGTATCGTAAATATTTATACTTAAATAATCATAATAAATTATACAATTAAAGCAATTTTAAAATGTTATTGGTATTATTATCATTATTATTATTATTATTATTATTATTATTATTATTATTATTATTATTATTATTATAGCGGCATACTCACTCTTCAAAGCCCAGAGGGAGAATTTCTTCAACTCCCTCTGATAAATCTGCGACTGTTTTCTGCATGTCTCGCTGACAGGTCCGGCCGCCGGATCAAACGCAGGCACGACTTGAAACAAGTTTTTTGCCTCGGTATCAATCTCGTCCGCGAATACATCTGCAAATTCAATTTCACGAAACACTCGATTAATTACGGTGCACAAGTATGGGCCGAAGAAGGCCATTTCATTTTCGATTATAAATTTCTCAAGAATAATAATTATTATTATTATTGTTAATAATAATTATTATGATGATGGAATAAAAATGAAAAAAATTATTTTAACAAATATATTAATAAATTGTTTTTTGTATTAAGAAATAATGTGTGTTTTTTTAATAGTAATAATAATAATAATAATAATAATAATAATAATAATAATAATAATAATAATAATTTCGAACAAATAAAACGAGAAAAAATACGTGCATCAGGAAAATGAAAATTCTATCAACGATCCGTAAACACTCGTCGAATATTGTACAGAAACGTAGAGAGATAGTGAACGGAAGAGGATCGCGAACTTTGGACAAGGGCCTGCGCGAGTACGACTCGTTGCGAGTGAAGGAGGATAAGAATAGAGAAAGAAGAAAGAAAAAAAAAAGGACACAAAGAAAGAAGCAAACAAAAAGAAAAGAACGAAATATCTCTTTTCGATGCGTCGCGGAGTCGCGAGATTGTGACGACACCTGAGAGAAGAAAAAAAAAGAAAACTAGGAGAAGCCGCGTGGTCTCGGATTGCGTCATATCCTCGAGAACAAAATCGACAGCGTTGAGAAACGACGTTACGAGATTCAAGTTCAACAGTCGTTTTACTCGAACCTAAAGAATTTATTTTTCTTCTTTTTTTGGTTTTTATGGATGTCCGTCGATTTTTTGGTTTTTTGTTTGGCTCTTCGTTTTTTTTTTTTTTTTGGGTTTTTGTTCTTTTTTGTTTGGGTTTGTTGGGGTTTCTGATTTTTTTGTTTTTGTTTGGGTTTGATTGGATTTTTTTATTTTTTTGTTGTTTGATTGGGTTTTTGATTTTTTTGTTCTTTGTTTGGGTTTTTGATTTTTTTGTTCTGTGTTTGGGTTTTTGATTTTTTTGTTTTTGTTTGGGTTTTTGATTTTTTTGTTCTGTGTTTGAGTTTTTGATTTTTTTGTTTTTGTTTGGGTTTTTGATTTTTTTGTTCTTTCTTTGCGTTTTTGATTTTTTTGTTCTTTGTTTGGGTTTTTGATTTTTTGTTTTTGTTTGGGTTTTTGATTTCTTTGTTCCTTGTTTGGGTTTTGTTTTTTTGTTTTGTTTCGTAATTGGGTTTGTTTAGATTTTTGCTTTTTTTGTTTTCTATTTGGGTTTGTTTGGGTTTGTTTGTTTTTTATGGATGTCCGTCGATAAATTTCGTAACGGTGAAACTGACCGATTTTTTTTTTGAAACTCTTGCAGGTCCGGATTCCTCATCAGGTTTTACGGGTCGATAGAAAAATGGCCAACCGAGAGTAACGTGAGAAATGGAGAACGAGGAGAGGAAAATGGTCTTGTCGCAATCGGGAGTGGAAACACCTGAGAGGCTAATCCACAAGGGGTCTTAAAACCGTAAAAAAGTACACTCGTCTTGATGAATTCATGACGACACCTGCGCGCGCCGCGTTCAATGAAAGAGGAAAGCCTAACAGCGATTGCAAAATTTTTCCAACACGTAGGACGTGGGCTCTCGTTGGGCTCGGACTCGTTCGATTTGGAAATGCGCGTACGAGCCGACGATGTTCTTCGAAGAAAAAAAAAAAAAAAAAAAAGCAAAAGCAAAAAAACGTTTTCGTTTTTTTCTCGCGTAATTGGACGAAGCAGCGATGAAAGTTCGGCCTCGAGACCGAGCAGAATTTTTTGTCGCTGCAAAGGGGCGAATTGCATTTGCCTACTCGAGGGAAACGAAAAAAAGTGGAAGAAAAACGTTTGTACGTGCGTGTACCGTGCGTACGGGTTTCGAGGATAATTGCTCGGCTCGTTACCGTCCACCGTGTAATTTCCGATAGTTCTGGTCGATGAAGAAAAATCAAGAGAATTCCAGCTAATACCAATTTCGAATGAAATTTCGATTTCTAGTTGATCCTAGTTACTTCTAGGGATAAGTCTCGAATTCTAGTAAATTCCAGCTCCTTCTAGGGAGAAATAACCCACCCTAGTGAATTCCAATCGATTCTAGTATTCTTCACTACGAAAAAAAAAAACAGTATCGCCGAATCGTAGTAAATTGCAGTTGACCCGAGTCGGACTCAATAAGTTTTATTGGATTTCATAACAATCGAACGAATTTGTTAAAATTCCCATGGAAACCGAAACAAACCCAAACAACCCAAACAGCCCAAATAAACCCAAACAAACCCAAACAACCAAAATAAAGGCAAACAACCAAAATAAAGGCAAACAAACCCAAACAAGCCAAATAAAGCCCCACAAATCCAAACAACCCAAATGAAGCCAAACAAACCCAAACAGCCCAAATGAAGCCAAACAAACCCAAACAGCCCAAATAAAGCCAAACAAATCCAAACAGCCCAAATAAAGCCAAACAAACCCAAACAACCCAAATAAAGGCAAACAAACCCAAACAACCTCAATAAAGCCAAACAAACCCAAACAAACCCAAACAACCAAAATAAAGGCGAACAAACCCAAACAACCAAAATAAAGGCAAACAAACCCAAACAACCAAAATAATGGCAAACAAACCCAAACAACCCAAATAAAGCCCCACAAATCCAAACAACCCAAATGAAGCCAAACAAACCCAAACAGCCCCAATAAAGCCAAACAAACCCAAACAGCCCAAATAAAGCCAAACCCAAACAGGAAAAATAAAGCCAGACAAACCCAAACAAACCGAAACAGCCCAAATAGAGGCAAACAAACCCAAACAAAGCCAAACAAAGCCAAATAAATCCAAACAAAGCCAAACAAAGCCAAATAAGGCCAAACAAATCGAAACAAAGCCAAAAAAAAACGAAACGACTTCTGATGAGCCAAATCGACTGGAATTCGAGCCGGGTCACGGGACCTCGCAAGCGAAGCGTTAAAACGAGAGCTCGTTGCAAAACGTTGAGGTCGTATCAACACGCGGAGAAAACAATGCTCGTACGAGAGAACGATGTTCGTCGAGGCGATAAAACGCCCACGCGTCTCGTATACCTCGTACACTCGTAAGTCCGCGAGTCACCGTGCGCCTAACGCAATCCGTCAATGATTTCTCGAGCCAATAATAATGCCGAAGAAAACGCTCCGGTCGTACCGCTCGCGCGTGTCCGGCCTCTTAAAATGCTAATGAAACGAAAGACCGAGTCGAATAGAGAAACAAAAGAAAAAGAAGAAAAAAAAAAACGAAAGAAGAAACAATCCCCACTGGCACAATATCCCCTGGCAATTCGAACAAGACAATGGAGACACGATAGAAAAAAATCAAAATTACGAATAAATCGGCTATGCTAATTTTGTTGCGTTGCATCCAATATATCGCAATTTGCCACTTTCGTCCTTATTTCGGAACTCTTTCTTCTCTTTTTTGCTCTTTATCGATCTTTTTTTCTGAAATTAAACTAAAAGTGAGATTTATTTTTTTTTATATTTGTCTTTGTTGGATTTTTGAAAAAATATGGATTTCAATCCAAATTTGAGTTTTGTCTTTCTTGGATTTTTGAAAAAAAAAATGGATTCGATCCTTATTTGGGTTTAATGTTTCTTGGATTTTCGAAAAAAAATGGATTCGAATCCAAATTTGGGTTTTATCTGTCTTGGATTTTCGAAAAAATGGATTCTAATCCAAATTTGGATTTTATCTTTCTTGGATTTTCTTGGATCATTTGATATTCGAGAAAAAATGGATTAAAATCCAAGTCTGGGTTTTATCTTCCTTGAATATTCTTGGATTTTCGAAATAATGGCTTCCAATCCAAATCTTCGTTTTGTCTTTCTTAGAATCTCAGATTTTCGAAGAAAAATGGATCCCAATAAAAAATTGCGCTTCGAAATTTCTGGATAGTTGAATTTACGAAAAAAAAATTGGCTTCCAATCAAAATTTGAGTTTTATCCTTTTTAGATGTTCAAAAAAAAAAAAAGAAATGAATTCTAATCAATTGGATTTTCGTTTGATTTTTTGGATGAGTCAGAATTCGTGTCTATTCTAATGGACAACCCAACGTAACGTAACTTCGATGACGCAACACCACGAGTCCCGCGATCAGCCATCCCCCCCCCCCCGTCGCTTCGAAAAACGCAAAAATAATCTGGTTCCGTGAGTTGTCGATATTTTATGCGAAAATCCAGTCCCAGTCTTGATCCGTGATTACGTGGATTGGCCACAGTTGCCGGTTTCGTCTCAATGGCCTGTCGAAAAAAAAGTGCCAGAAAGAGAAAGAGAGAGGCAAAAAAACGAAATTCACGAAACTACGGTAGCCTTGGGGGCCCAAGATCAATGACGCGAAACGGACATTTGCTCCGTTCGGAACGATCGAATACGTAAATCGGGCCGTTGCGTCATCCATTATTGGTGGTCCTTTCGAAGATCTTGATCCTCCGTTACTTCGTTAGGAATGCAATAACGGATTCTTCTTTTTCATTCTTCATTCCTATTTTTTTTGCATATTAGCCTCGCCCCTCAACGATTCATATTTTCGAAAAAAATTTATTTCACATCTTCCATTACTATATTTCTCCCTTTTTTTTTATTCCCAAAAAAAGCCAAAACTTTTTTTCCCTTTTATCAAATTGTTGAAAAATAGTATAAAAAAATTAACCCAGATATTTTAAACGAAAATTTCAATAATAATATCATATATTTAGCGTTAATTTATAATACATAACAGTATAGACATTATTATTTGAATTTTGTTTTTTCATTTGTATTAATATTATATTTTTACTTCCTTAAATTATCATTAGTATTATTATTATTATTATTATTGGAATTTATATTCATGTTTGTTTATTTATATAAATATTACATTTTTTACTTAATTATATTATTATTATTTAAAAAAATTTTCCATACAATCGAAATACAAATAAATGTAAAATAATAAAAATCATTGTTCTTGATTTTTTTCAGAACGATTATTACAATATCGGGAGGAATCCGGGACATTTTTTTCTGATCAATCTCGGATTGACCTGGCTATCGGAAAGAAAGGCTCGTCACGAGTAATCGTTTACGCAACGTTGAACGGTCGATCTAATGGTAGCGGGGAAGACTTGCGAAAACGTTGATGCACGCGTGATGAAGGCAACGACGATGGAGGAGCGGAGGAGCGGGGGGGGCTCGTTCATGAAATTATTGTTCCGAACTTTCGCCTTGAGAAAGCGAGAACGAGGTGGGCGATTTTTAATTCAACTTACGGACTCGGATCGGTAACGATAACGATCGAGTGTTTGGGTTTGATTGGGTTTCGGATCGGTAAAGTTAACGATCGAGGGTTTGGGTTTGTTTGGGTTTTGGATCGGTAAGGGTGACGATCGAGCGTTTGGGTTTCGGATCGGTAACGATAACGATCGAGTGTTTGGGTTTCGGATCGGTAATCTTAACGATCGAGGGTTTGGGTTTGTTTGGGTTTCGGATCGGTAATCTTAACGATCGAGGGTTTGGGTTTGTTTGGGTTTTGGATCGGTAACGATAACGATCGAGTGTTTGGGTTTGTTTGGGTTTTAGGTCGGTAAGGCTGACGTTTTTTTTTTTGGAACGATTGAAAAAAATCGATAAAGAAAGTTTGATTTTTTTTTCAAAGATACGCGAATTTTTTGGATTTTTTGTTGTTGGTTTATGTATACGGAGATGCAAACGGACTCTGGGATTGCATAACCTGACCATTCGTTATCAGTGAAAAGAATTATTTAATCGGAAATATTGTGTATTTATTTCCGTGACACCGAGCAGTAAGTTACAAAGGTCCTTCGACAATCAAAATGTCAATGTCCTTGGGTGCAAATAAAAAAAACGAAAATTCCGGTTACGCCGCTCTGACAGGGAAAAAAAAAATTGCCACATAAAGGATAAAACATTATGTACGCGTATATTATTAAAATTTTTTAAATATTCATTTTCTTTTTTTTTTTAAGAATGCTCTTTTTCTTTTTTCTCACTCGATCGTATTTAAGATTTATCTGATCTTTTTATTTTTTTTGAATATTCAAAATTAAAATGGCTCGAGCCAATGCATCCATAAATGGGCAGGCACCGGTTACATTCCATATGCATTTATTTATTTCTATTTTATTTAAAGACATTTTTTTTTTCAGAAAATTATATACAAAAATTTATCGTGATTTTTCGAAATTTTTTCCGGGTTTCGAATTGGTTTCAATTCTTAAATTTTTTAATTCCATTATTTAATTAATTCGATTAATCCAGTTTTTCTATTTAATGACAAATTTTTGATTAATATATTTATTTGTTTAAATGAATTTTTATTTCGATTGGTTTCATCGGATTTTCGTAAATAATTATTTATCGTTTATTTAACAATGGTTAAATAATTTTAATTAATATTTATTTATTTGCAGTTGAAAAATAAATATTTTTTCCGCTTCATTTCTCGTGAAGGGATTAAAAAAATTCTCGTACGAGAACGTACTGAATATATTAGAGGATTCGCCTCGCCTTCTAATTTAACAATACTGAATGGTAAATAATGGAAAGAAAAACATGATTTCAGTCAGCAACGCGAATACGCTTTGGAATGTTTCCCAGTGAAGATCTCGAACCTTGAAACGAAATTCGAAATGTCCACGTGTAAACGTGGACGTGTGAACGCTTTCGAAGAGCACGCTCAAGTATTACATTTGGAATTATAAAATGTATTGGCAATATTAGAATTATGAAACGTCAAGCGCTCCTCGATGTGAGCAGCGCTCGTTGACTATTCACGAAAAAGATTAGGAAACGCATGATTTTAGAATTAGGCCCAATAATTCGTCATGACTTTCGTAACACGGAGAAAATAAAAAATAACTTTGTCATTATCTGATAGAAAGATGTTTTTCTGGGACAATTTATTTTTGACCTTGCATTAACTAAGTCCTCTTTTGTTTACCGGATGTTCCGAGGTTAGGTTATTTTTAATGTTACGTTTTGAAGGTAATTTTTTTTATTTGAATTTTTTATGACGCTTTTTTTTTATCGGAGGTTTTTAGGTCGTTTTATTTTTTAATTTTTATGTTTAAATTTGTTTTATTTTTTAAACGCACTTTTTAAGTTTGTTTTATTTATGAATCGCTATTTTTAAGGTCCTTTTATTTTTTACAGTCGTTTGATATTTAGAGAAAAATGATAACTTCAAAATTTCCGTGGTAAATTCGATTTCAACGCAGAATTTTCGAATTTCTTTGAAATTCGAGTATCATTTCTCGAAATAATTCAACTCGATGGAAAATTTAGAAAATTAATTGTACCTACGTGGAATTTTGGAAATGATTTGATTTTACGTAAAACTTCGAAAACAATTTAATTTCAACGTAAAATTTTGAAATATTCGAAATTTTATGTACAATTTTGAAAATTATTAAATTTTACGTAGAATTTTGTAAAATCATTTAATTTTTCTAACTTTTTGAAGAAGAGAGAAACACTGACCGTAGAGAGGGTTCGTTTTTCGAAGTTCAGGATTCCCGGCGAGCCACCAAGCCTCATTGTCTCGGCGAGTGAAAAAAGCTTCGTCGAAAGCATCCCTCGTGTTATTGCAACCCCCGGAATCGACGAGCTCGACGAGCAATTCCGAGTGATTGAATTCTTCCGAGCTCTCGGACTCGTTGCTGTTCGGTAATATTTTCACGATATTAGGCTCCTGAAAGCCCTCGAGGACTTTTGGCAAAACGTCGATGCTCTTTAAGGAAAGAACAGGCAAAGGTACGAGGCACACCTCCAGGAAGATAAAGCCAATTAAACAGCTCAACTTCCACTCGAACATCCCCATATTTATCCCTTCCTGTATGCAAAGGACAAAAACGAAATATCAGCTCTTTGCCCTTTTTCAATGAGTTACAAATTTTAAATTACGATTTTTAAAAAAAGGTAAAAAAAAAAACGAAATATATAGGTGGCACAATTAGGAGAGAAAATTTGAAAAAAAGTAAAAAATTTCATTCTTCGCAATCGAACTATAATGAGAAAAGCTAAAATCTGCAAGTTTTAGTTTTTAATGATTAAAGATTGTTTAATTATTTAATTATTCAACCATTAATTATATTTTAATTATTTAATTATATCCATTCAGTTTTTTATATTAGTCACTCAATTCCAAAAATGTTAATAACTGTAACCCAAACAACGAGTCGTTGAATTTACGAAAAAAAAATCAAAATTTTATTTTTCGAAATCGAACGATAATTAAAATGGTTAAAACCTTCAATTTTTATTTCCCATTTAATTTTATTCATTTAACACCCCAAATTTTTGAAGGACTTTTAAGAGAATTAAAAAATTTCCTTTTTCAAAATCTACCGATAATCAAAAGAGCCAAGAGCTGAATTTAAAAAATTCTATTCTGTCTGTAAATTCACTGAACACGGAAAACTAAATGATTTCAGCACTCGCGAGGAAAAACCGAACTGAAGAACCGATCGAAGCGAGGATAACACACCGGTGGTGAATTTCGTGACAGCGATGTCAACGATGATGATGAGGATGATGAGAACTGCCGAGAAAGACCGAATGCTCGAATCGACGAAGCGTCCAGTGAGTCTTACCTTTCCACCGTGCAAAGCTAATTTCTCCCACCGATGGAGAACGCCTGTCCCACCTGATCTCCCTCGCGGCGATCATCCCTCAAACCCAAACCAACTTTTCGAACCAACCGGAAGTGACCGATCCAATTATGTTCAAACATGGAAAACTACCAAACTACAATATTCAAACAAACCCAAACATGGAAAATTACCAAACTGCAATCTCCAACAAACCCAAACGAACCCAAACATGGAAAATTACCAAACTGCAATCTCCAACAAACCCAAACGAACCCAAACATGGAAAATTACCAAACTGCAATCTCCAACAAACCCAATCAAACCCAAACATGGAAAATTACCAAACTGCAATCTCAAACAAACCCAAACAACGAAAACTACCAAACTGCAATCTCCAACAAACTCAAACAAACCCAAACATTGAAAACTACCAAACTGCAATCTCCAACGAAACCAAACGAACCCAAACATCGAAACCTACCAAACTGCAATCTCCAACGAAACCAAACGAACCCAAACATCGGAAACTACCAAACTGCAATCTCCAACAAACCCAAACGAACCCAAACATCGAAAACTACCAAACTGCAATCTCCAAACAAACCCAAACATCGAAAACTACCAAACTCAATCTCCAACAAACCCAAACAAACCGAAACATCGAAAACTACCAAGCTGCAATCTCCAGCAAACCCAAACGAACCCAAACATCGAAAACTACCAAACTGCAATCTCCAACGAAACCAAACGAACCCAAACATCGGAAACTACCAAACTGCAATCTCCAAACAAACCCAAACATCGAAAACTACCAAACTGCGATCTCCAAACAAACCCAAACGAACTACCATCAATGAATTTTCCTTACCGATCAAAATCATCGTATCTAATTTTTTACACACTATGTGACACGTGCCATTTTTTTTACTCACGTTTTATTTCCTCTCTTATTTTTTAAGCATTTCTATAATTGGCTAGAGGACGAAAGATCTGAAGTTTTCGGAGAGAGAGGATAAGATCGAATCCTCGATTCAGGGACACGCGGAATTCCCGCGAATCATCGCCAAGCCCGAAACCGGTTCCTCGTTGTTAAAACTGTGAGAATTTTCATACCGCACTTTGGCCCTTACGATTTTTTGCCGATTTTTTCGAGAGTGAAAAAACAGAAGTGAAGGATTTTGAATGAATTTTTTAATTACATTATTTAATTAATTTGATTAATACATTTTTCGATTTTATTACAAATTGTTCATTAATATATTTATTTGCTTAGATGAATTTTTCGTGAATCCAATTTCGTTGAAAATTCACCGGAAGTTGATCACGCCCCAACTACAGATGAAGCCTCTGACGTGCTTCGATCCATTCTCGACGAGGAAGCGTTTCTTCTCTCGTATGAACGTGGAAAGAATGTTTTCTCGGACTGAAAAAAAAGAAATAAGGAAATTGGCTGTTGGCATGAGTAAACATCGAGATCGGTATCGTCCCGGAATCGCCGATGCGATATGAATTTTCCTCGAGCGTTATTCCAAAGTCGAGGCGCGACCCAGCGCCTCCTTCACTTCCGGTTTCTTCGTTTCAAGGATTCCTCGAAATTCGTCTCTTGATGCGTAATCGCGTGAGTTTGATTTTTGTCAGAGTTTGGGAAATTCGAAAGAAAAGTAGATTCGTAGAACGTCGACGTGGCGAATTCCCTAGACGCGTTGGGATTGAACATTTTTTGCTGCGTTTACACCCTCGAATGACAAAATTGACGAACGTCGCGAATTCTTCGAATTTGTTGCGTCAGGATCGTAATCGCGAAATTTCGCCGACGATGCTCGACGATCGAACGCTCCACTTTTTTGACCCAATTACATGAAGGGATCATTGCGGGAAAGAAATTTTGAAAAAAACTAATGTTCGGGCGAATTTTGAATTTTTTTTTCGAAATTCTTACTCAATTTCATAATTTATTCAATGACATTTTTTTATCTCGATTTTTTTAGTTCCAATACGAAAAAATGAATTTTTTATTTTAATTTTAATTATTTTATATGAATTTATATTTTTAATAACGTTAAATAAAATATTTTTATTGATAACTATTTGTATAAATATATAAGATAGATTTCATCAATTTAAATTCACAATTAACTAATTAACCAAAAGATAATACGAAAAATGTATTTTTTCCTAGTATTTTTTATTATTGCATAGTTGATTGATTTAATTAATAATATCGAATATTTTAATTAATGGATTCATCCATTAATTCATTAAATTGTTTTTTTTTGTTTCGTAAAGCTCGTCCACATTTTCCCAATGTTCTCGAGGTAAACACGATAAACATTTCGAAGTTAATGTTTTCGGGGTTCGAACTGGAATTTCGTGAAATATTAAAAACGACGACGAGTCGCGAAAGAAAACGTGTGAATTGAAAGACGCTCCTGGCTCACTTAACTCGCGCTGCGTAGCCATTATTTACCGAGTGAAATAACACTTTTCGGAGGTTAGCCGAAAACGGGCTGTGAAATTCGATGGGATTTTTTTTCAAGAGAGCTCGTGGCGGTCGAATATTTTTTTCCCAGCGAGAATTTAATGGATTTCCCAAACGCCGATTTGGTAGCTTTTAAGAAGAATTAAAAAATTTATTATACATTCAAAAAATCCAACAAACCCAAACAATTTGGTAGCTATCAGGAAAAATTTATTAAAGAATTTATTACGAATCCAAAAAAACCAAACAAACCCAAACAATTTAGTAGCTATGAGGAAAAATTTATTAAAGAATTTATTACGAATCGTGCTTCAATATTGTTTGGGTCAAGACGGTTTTCTTGTTTTCGTCTTCAGCACGAACCGACTCCACAAAAGAAAATACGGAAAAGTAAACTCGATATTGGCGCCTCCACGGATACTAAAGTTTATCTTTCTTTGTTAAATTTCCACGAATTCTTTGATAAATGTGTCCGAACGTTTCAGCGAACAACAAAGAGCACCAAATATTTTTCTCCCTGCAAAAAACATTCCGCGAAGTAAAAATCTTGAATTCTTAGTCATTCCAGGTATATCTGGACCCAAAAAAGACGTTCCCTCGAGTACGTTTTCGTTTTTGTTTTTCAACCATCTCGATGTTCCTTCTAAACGCATCGTACGGATAACGACCTTCGTGGCCATCACGAAATGCTCGAGTCCACTCATGTCGGTCGTATATCAATCTCTCGTACATGATAATCAGCCGGTTGGGACTGCCCGGGCACAAAGACGGGAGTTGAATGCGAATATCGCGGGAGTCTGTTGAACTCGATGCCGAGAGCGTCCTGGTGAGGGCCCACGGGTTCAGAATTTTTAAACTTGTTTTTTTTTCTTTTTGCTCTCCGTACAAAGTAGTCTGGACATCGGGGGAATTTCCAAGAGGTTTCTTTCGCGATCGTGAATAAAGAATGAGAATCCCTCGCGAAAGTGAAACTGACAAAGAATATTTGGCAATTGTAATTCGTTTTCTGTACACGCTCATTATCAAAATAAACCGCGTACGCTTTTCATAATTCCACATAAAGATAAAGTGATTTAAAAGTGATGAGACAATTGTGTCTGAAATACGAGCGAATTGTATTAATCAGACAGGTGTTAGATCCTTTCGGATGCGATCAGGGCGCCTCTATTGGTCAGCTATCGAAGTATCACGTTGGGGGTTGAAAAATTCCTTATTTACCCACAGTCGATGAAGGTTTCTATTTTATCGACTGCGCGCGCACCATGTGTGGGTAATAGCGCCGCCTGTGTTACCAGCCCCCCACTCCTCTCAATCGGCCGGGAGCCGTCGTGCCGCGAGCACACCCCCCTCCGCCGACCGCGATTCACCCAATCGCCCGTTGGCTAGCGGCGATGCACGGGCTCGTAGTGGGGAAAGGTTGTCGGAGAGAGGGGGGCTGGGTTAGCTCAGCGTCAGTCTCGTCAGCGCGGGTCTCAACGGTCTTTATCCCCTCATTTGTGTGAGCACCTCCGGCAACGTGATCGCCGGCACCCACTGTTCTGTAAACACGAGTGTACGGTGTAACCGGAAGTAACTCGGTGAGAGCGAGAAAAAAAAGAGAATATTAAAAACGCGCATGTACATGCGACGGAGGGTTCTCGTTTGCCGCGACGTTAAGATTGCCGGCTGAAAAGAAAAAAAAACGAGGAAAAAAAAAGGAAGATGGCGAAACAACGAGAGACGATCGTCTCGTCAGTACCGTCGTTCCTGCGAGACTAACGGCGTTGCGCGGCCTCCCGCAAAACGGTGTGTCCCTAATTTTATTATCGTAACATTCTCCTCTCTCGCTCTCTGTATCTCACACATCCACACGTACCCCTGCAGACTCTCGGACCTTGCGCGACCATCGCGCCGTCCGATCGCAAAAAAAAAAGCTAAAACCCAACAAATTGATCAGACCCTCTCTGACAAGCTGGTCGCGTCGTTTCCGTGCGGAGGAAGAGAAACGCGAATTATTTATCGTGAATTACGTCCGCGTGCTCGTGACGCGGATTATACCGTGCGATAATATTTGAGAGGTAAACACAAAGAAGCGCGTGGTTGGCGTTTGTGCAGTCAACCTCCCCCACCCCTATTCTTCCTCATACCTCAATCTGTAACGTACAAGTATACCGCGACAGCCAGACCAAGTGGCGGGGCGCTGCGAGTCCTATCCCCCACTCTTCGTCACCGCCACTTGGCACCCCCCATCCCACCTGCTCTATCCTCAGTCTAATGGACAAGTGCACGGTGTGCGACAGCCAGATCCGGTGGCGGGGCGCTGCGAGTCCCTTCCCCCACTCGTAATTTTCACTCCACTTCGTACCCCACCCCACTCCCTCGCTAGCCGGTACTCCCCACTCTTAATCGTTTTCACGACTCGTGTGCGTCATCCGCGCCAATTCCTCGCGTTGCTCTTTTGCGTACTCGAGTATCTCGTCACTCCATTTGTGTTTGTTTATACATGTGTGTATATTTGTGTGTGTATGTATACACACAAACTCGCGCCATATAAATAATTGGGCCAATGTATCAAAGATACACAAATCCGCGAGATTTCTTTCGTACACACCGGTGATGTGTGTGTTACCTTTCTAAAGCGCGTGCTTCGTATTTTTTTGTTTTTTCATCATCATTGACGTGTTTTCTATCCTTCATTATTACTATTACCATCGTTATGGTCGAACGCGCCGTAATTCTGGCCCCGCGGTACCGCGGGATACTTTTCGCACACGCGTAAACATACACACACATAAAACTTCAGTTTAGTGTCTTCCGCGGCCGTTGTCGTCGCGTCGCGCTCTCTAAAGACGCAAACGGGACTCGAGTATTCGATCAATTTCTTTTTTTCTTTTTCGTTTTTTTTCTTCACTTTTCATTTCCCGTCGTTCCCTCCTCCACTTTTGCTCTCATTGTTGATCGATGGTGAGTGTTTTGTGCGTTACGAATTATTTACTCCCGCTACGGATATCCGAGGATGTTTGCGGACGCCCGCGCCTATCTCTGTATAGCGCGTACGAACCGGATGTTTGACCTTGACTCCTTCCGGTCTCGCCCGCAATCTTTTTATTTCACGATCGATCACTGATTTGCACAGATTTTTTTTTACATCTTCAAGCACGATTACATAAGTGATAATGGTAACAGAGTATCGATAGGCTGTTCCGTGTCTAGCCGGATATGCCCCCTTGAATCTGTCCTTTTGTATACGGATTTCTTTATATTCCTTTTCTTGCTTTTTTTTGTCGATTTTGAAACGGAATTTGTTTGGGTTCGTTTGGGTTTGCTCATCGGTCATAAATGTTAATAATTATTCGTTATAAATATTAATCTAAATTGTAGGAAAGAAAAAAGTTATAAATCAGTTTTCTTATAATTTGAGGTTATCAATGTTAATGATTCTTTACAATCTAAAAAACTTAAACAAACCCAAACAAACCCAAACAATGAAAAAACTAAATACATAAATAAATCGAAAAATAAATACATTTTCATAAATAAAATAAAAAAACCTAAAATAAATCAACTAAACTTTCATAAATAAACAAGAATAGTTAAAAATGTTAATTTTAAAAAGCATTCATTTTCACTTATATTACAAACAAAAGACGGTCGAAGACCATCGTCGGGAAAAACCGGCATATCTAAGCAACGTCCAAAAAATGTAATTTGCGTTCGAGAGGCCCTCCTTCGTGTGTTGAGAGAGGGCGAGAGAGTCCGCGAGAGTTTGCCTGAAAAACACGAGCGACCGCACTCGAAGAACCTCCTGACCCGCTAAAAATAGCCGGAGTACCTTCATTACCGACTCGCGGCGATATCTTCGCGGAGTCCTCGCTTCGAGAGGGGTCGTTTACGGACCGGAAAGAGGGCCACCTTTCTCGACCCTCACTCTGCCCTCTTTCGTCATCCGAGCTAGGGATTTTGTAAACGTCATTTTTTTCGCCCTTTGACGAACCCTCGACCCTGATGGACCGGCCGTTTTCAGTTTCCATCCATTAGCAACTTTAGTTGCTATTAGTCGATCTCTTATCACTGATTTATTCCTCTTCCGGTTATCACTGATTTATTCCATTTCCGGTTATCGCTGATTAATTCTCTTTCCGGTTATCGCTGATTAATTCCATTTTCGGTTATCGCTGATTAATTCCATTTTCGGTTATCGCTGATTAATTCGATTTCCGGTTATCGCTGATTTCTTCCATTTCCGGTTATCGCTTATTACCTCTATTTCCGGTTATTGCTGATTTATCCTATTTTCGCTTATCGCTGATTAATTCTATTTCCGGTTATCGCTGATTAATCCCACTTCCGATTATCACTGATTTATTGCATTTCTGGTTATCGCTGATTAATCTTTATTAGAAATTCCTTAAAATGGGATAAACTCGATTTTCCAATATGTCTCGATTCGTTGAAACGATTAATACAATTGATTTTTTTTCTCGCCCAGGTGAAGCAGCAGAAAATCGTGCGCGATGCCGGGGAAACTTCGAAACGCCGGGCAGTCGTCATTTCCGGTTCCGGCAAATCGAGGAAATACGCCCTGCTCACCGGTCGCAAACGACGCAAAGGTATATTCTTTTAATTTTTCTTACTCTTTTATTTTTCATACGATATATCGATTATCGATTAATTCGATAATTCATGGTTCGTTGATTGACGAGAGGCAGAGTCTTGAGAAATAAAAAACGATATATCTCGACTCGATTGATGTTCGAGAAATTTAGAAATAAATTTTATTGGTTTTGCAACCGTTTAATTGTTTCACGATCGAACTACAAAATCGATTAGGTTTTATGAATTTTGGATTTGTTTGGGTTACGTTTCGATTACGTTTTACGCATTTTTGGAAGATAATTTAATCGTCTAAAATGATTCATTTTCATCTAAAAGATAAAATTGATTAAATGGATTTTTTTTAATTAATATGTTGAAAAAAATATTTTTTGAAGTTAATTTGCAAAACAATGATTTTATTTAAATTAATTTCGTTAAAAATCAATTCAGCTCCAAATAATTACGAGAATATTTTAAAAAAATATTTATTCTGTACATCGGAATGTTCGATTTATTTGATTCTGTATAACGAAATTAAATGAAGTCCGATTCTTTAATCGGTTAATTCTCTCACGGTCAATCCTTAATCAACGACCGGATTTTCTGTGGCAATTTTTTATTCGTATTAGCGGGGCTTGAGCTCTCGAGCGGTCGCGTTCAGTTCACCCTTGAGCAGGGATTTGCGGGAAAAATCGATTTACCCCGGGAATGACAGGTACGCGTATTAAATTCGTGATCCCCGTTTATTTTTCACGATGCCTTGACCCACTCAGATAAGATTCTCGTTCTTAATTATCGTTCCCAGCCGAAATCACCCGACTGGATTTCGAGTTCGGAAATTTTCGAAATTTAAAAGAAATTTCGCGTGGGAAAATATTCGAATTTTAGAAGAAACTTGGCGTTCGAAAATTCGTGAATTTTTAAAGTAATTTCGCTTTCAAAAATTTCCGAATTTTTAATGAAATTTCGCGTTCGAAAATTTTACAATTTGAAAAGAAAAAATCCATTTTTTCAATTCTTATATTCAAATTGAATATTGGTTTGGCGAAATAAACACTATTTCGTATATTTCACAAACCCAAACAAATTACGGAAATTCAATCTTTTCGAATTCCGAAATTAATTAGACATTTTCTAATTTATTGCTGAGCGGTCACCCATCCGAGTAGTGGATCGCCAATATTGACGGATTTATTACCCGAATGAGTATCGAATAACGATGATGAAATTTTCATTTCAGTTTTGAGGATGCTCTCCCAGAAACGGTCCGAGTCTGAAGCGGAGGGGGAACCGGAAGGCTCGAAAGTCGGTGATGAAACGCGAAGCGAGAACGGGGCTGTGACCCCCGGGAGTTACACGAACGGGGACGGTTCAAAGGAGTTTCTGTCGACCGGGCGAACCGGACGTAGAAACGCGATGCCGGATATACTCGGGCATCACGCCGACACCGGGACTGCCGATTTGTCGACGAGACTCGAGGCACTCACCACCAAGCACGGTTGGTACTCGACGACTTCCGGAAAATCGTCGAAATATCATCTAGCAAAGTCATCAAACGGATAACGCTGCTTAAATTTTATAATTCAAGCATAAATTAAAGCGTTATTTAAAGACGCGTAAAACATGAACCTTATTTCAGAAATCTCCAAATTCGGTTTTCCGAAAGGAATTTACATTTTTTTGGCAAAACTGAGGATCGAGTTTTGTAGAATTTGAAAATACTCTTTTTTCATTACGATTAATTAAATTTGGAGAGATAATTGAATCGTCTAAAATCGTGAATTTCCATCTATAAGATAAAATCGATTTTAATTGATATTTAAAGATCACATTTATTGAACACAAATTTTTATTGAAGTTGATTTGCGAAAAATGATATAATTTAAATTAATATCGTTAATCATTAATTTTCAAATAATAACGAGAATATTATTTATTTATTTTTATTTAATCTAAAACCGAGGATCAAGCTTTTTTAGAATTTATTAAAGAAGAGCATGATGCTTTTATTCACTTATACAAGTTTTTCAGTTGTGATAAATCTTGGTCGAACAATTCTATAATTCGCAAAATTCTCAAATAATCAGTATTTTATATCTCGATTTAATCGTTTAAATCCTAATCTGAAATTTCATTTTCCAGACGAGCCCGGAACGAGCGGCCTCGGTCGTGGGCAAGTATCGCCATCATCGCACCAACAGATGGGCTGAAGGATTCCAGCTCTAGCCACAACGAGTATTAAATGAAAAAGAAAAAAAAATCAGAAAAAAAGAACAGTGAAGACAGAAACGGCCTGGAACGTTCGATAATCTCGATGGTGAATTGTTAGCGATCCTCCCGAACGCGAATATCGTTGTAAAGTCCGATCCGTAACTTAACGATATAAAATAAAAAAATGGATAAAGGCGTGGCAAGATCGGGTTCCGGACGAGAAAAATACGGGCTCGTTGGATCCAAGAAACGTCGAAGAACGGCGAATTCCGTCTGGTTGAGAGAACTTTGGATCACGGGTTTTCTCCTCGCTTGAAATCCCAACGATCGACGTCTCGCCGCCTTGTACAGTGTGATATAAGGAGTCCGGGTTGAATACGCGGATACCCGTAGATGACCCCGATTCATAATGGACTATTGGATCGCGAAGGAAAATTTCCTCCACGTGTGTTGCGACGAACCATTATTTTTTATTTCATCTTTTTTTTTACCGTTTTTTGCGACGAGAGAGAGGAAAAAGAATTTTCGGATTTGGCTCGACACCGATCCGAAATTTCTTTCGTTTTTGTAAAAGAAGTTCGTTTCGAAGAGAAACATCGAGTTCTGACGTGCAGGAAGATTGATAGAGATTTGAATCTCTAATCTCTCTTCATTCTAGATGTAAAAGTCCACGATTGTGGCACTTGTCAAAGTGATATTCGATATTCCCGCAACGAATCTTTGCCGATTTCAAATTGTTCGATCTCCTTTGTTTTTTTACATAATTTTCAAACTTCGATTTCTTCGCTCTTTTTTTTTCATTTTTTTTTTGGCGTTTAGGAAAAAAATCGTTTCGTTGGCCTCGAAAGAGTGTCTCTATTATTATTTCCCTGGCAGATGTTTCGTTTCGTTCCGCTCAGTCTCTCTCTTCTAACCTTTAGACGTGTAAATATAAATTAGAGCAATTAGAAGGATAAAAATGGAATATCGATTCCCAATTGCACTCTTCGATGTTACGAACGGAATTGATATCACGTGACACCAGGATTTAACGAATCCGTACCTTCGGTGGGAGAGGAAACGGGAGGAAGGAAAAGAGGGATGGAATGGCTAATCGATTCGCTGTAAAACGAGCATTTCCACTCGATGTACTTTTAACTTCCTGTCTTTGTTAATCGCTAAACTCAGCGATGGGTGACCTCGTTGATTCTCGCCCCAATAATTATCCGTATCGATAATTATTGTTCCCTTATTCTTTTTCTTCGTTTTTCTTCGTATTTCTTTTTTTTTTACGTTTTTTTTTTTCGATTGCTCGCTGGACGGCGAGTTTGTCAGTTTTATTCGATTTGACAACGGGAACAATTGAGGTATTCGATGATGGAAAACGAATCCGGTTTTGTACGCGTTTGAGAAATCTGATTAGATTTCATCTCCGCTCACGTATATGTGTCCGTAAATAAATCCCCAGTCGTTTTGCAAAGTCGAGTATCGACTTTTTTGTTTTTTTTCCAACGTTCGCCGCGCTTTTTTTACGAAACGAAGCCTCGTATTGTCAATTGACCCGAGATAGGATAGTGAACCGAAGTAGAAACTGAGCTCTGAAAATCGATTTCGGATCGAACTTTTTTTGTGAAAAAAGATATACTTGTAAGTGCATGTGTGAAAAAGAGAGGCGAGAGAGAGAGAGAGAGAGATATTGATAAGATTAAGCCTTAATTAAATTTTAAGAGGAAATGGGGGGCTGGAGAAATAATTGTATTCAATTTATAAAAATTCGATTCCTCGTGACTGTAAACGTGTTTAATTAATACGACGCCTGAAGGGCTCAAACCTTGTCGCAGCATTACATGACACTTTTCAGACATGACATCCACTAGATAGGATTTTGGTTTTTTTTTCGTTTCTTTCGATGTGATAAAGGAAGGGAATCGAATATTTTCATTCGCTTGACATTGGAATGAAATTAAAAACAGTATTAATTATTGTTGATCTTTTAGATTTGTTGTCTTTCTCTCTCTCTTTCTCTCTCTTTTGTACCTTTCGGACGTTTCGTGATGAATCGTCGAGAGAAAAACGTGTTTTAGAAAAACCCAAACGTTCAGCATCCGAAATGCTGTAAGAACGTCCACGCGCCGATCGAATTTTTCATCGGTGCTCCGCGACGATATAAGAGGGAAAAAAGAACAATTTTTTGCGATAATCGCGTTCGAAGTTTCTCGGTTACGATTCTAGTCAATAATCATGAGAAGGAAGTTCAATTACGAGATCTGATCGAGATTGCGAATTGTTGGAGTTGTTTTCTTAATTGTATAAAAACGAAAGAAAAAATCCATTGGGAGAAAGTTTTATGCGTGTGAGTACGAGGGTTTCGGGACTTACGATTAGAAGGACAGATACAACGTTGGACCTTCGAAACGGGAATTGAAGTGTTTCTTCGTTTTTTCTTTTTTTATCTCGACGTGTTTTGCGAGATAAACTTGCACGAAGATTGCCAATGATGAAATACAAACACGTATTGTTCGAGTGTATCGACGCGTAATAAAACTGTTATATTACAAATGAATTCAATACCCCCAATTTAATGGGTTCCCAAAGTGTGCCTTATCATTTTTGGAAATTATTATTAATAATTCTTGTTTATAATTATTTAATGAATTATTTTTTCGAGTGATTTTTAATAATTTTTGTTAAAAATTCATGTATTATTCAGAGTAATTTTTAATAATTCTGAATGAATTTTTTCGGTTAACTTTTCTTCATTGTTGAAAATAATTATTAATCATTTTTTTACATAATTCTCAATTCGTTTTTGCAAATAATGTTTTATAATTTTTCGTTTGATATCGCTCAATATTGTCTTGCTTTTTACAGGATTAGAAAGAAGTCTCAAACGAATGATTTCCAACGCCAATTCGAGTGATCGTGGCGACCAGGGATAATGAAGTTGAACAATCACCAAAAATCCTAGAAACGGATCCCTATCTGCTGGATTCCGAATGCACGTTGGAGAAGAAAAATCGTTAAAGGGAAACTGCTTCCATTAATTTCCGCACGTGACAAAAAATTCAGATGAATTCGAGACCAACTTCCGGTGGAGTTCGAGGTGACAACATTTTTTCGGTGAAATAAGATCATCTCCGTGAGTTTGAATTTTCAAATTTGCGTTTCGAAACAAATTGAAATGTTATCGAATTCGCCATCACGATCTCTTTGACATTCCAAGCGCGATTCCGTTAAAAAGCTAATAACGGTATTAGAAGCGATAAAAGGCTGTCAGAGGCTTGAAAATATTGACGAATAATGTGGGAACCGTGAGTACACGAGATTGACACTTGCCATCTGTTCTTATCGTTTCCCCGTCGATAAAACGTCGATTTATCGTTTCTTTTTTCCTAGCTTTATTGAATCGCGTTATCAATGCACGGGGCGTTTCAATTCCCTCGGTTAACTCGTGTTCGTTGAAACGAGCCTAAATTGGAACACCCCGTACATTGAAACGTCATCTTCTCACTGACATTATTAAAACTCCGTTTTGATCGACGTACTTATTGTTACGTGCGGAATAATGGCTCTTCATATCCGTTGTCCAGGTACGAGACACCCGAGGTCTGGAATAATGCGAGGACAACGGGGAAGTTTCAGCCCCCCCCTCCCCCTCCGCCTTCGTTCACCGATGAAACCGCCAACGTATCTCCTCGCGTACTCCATCGTTGAGCAACTCGCCTCGACTACGATACAAAGACACATTCGATGCCCATTATTGGAATCCTATTTGATTCGATTCCAGGCCACCATAGAAACGAACGTTCGAACTCAGCCAAACGCAATTTTAATTCAATTCATAAGTGGAAAAAAGTACATTTCTTCGAAAGGGGATAAAATGCCAATTTTGGGAATCAAAAAAATATAAAATAATAATAAAATCATTTGCTGGATGAGGTTAAAATGATTTTTTTTTACTTTTTGCATTGGATCGTGGATTTGGCATAATTTTTCCCCAGGATGAAATTTTACGATCCTTTATTTTCCGTGTTATTTCGAGGGCTCTATTTTTCGCGGAGTTATCAGTTGATCGGACGTTCGATGCGAGGGAGCTTAATATTTATGCACGTTGCACGAAGTGTGTAAACGTACAGAGTTGTGACTCACTGTTTACGCGGCGAGTTTAGTTAAGCTAGCAAAATCAATTATTCAAAGGGATGTCTAAATCAATAGTGACGTAACGATATGCTGTTGCGCTTGTTTATTGTTCTATAATGCCCGGGGGAATTTTGCGGTTTCGAAAGTGACTGTTTAACTCTTGGAATTTCTATTGCATCCCATGACATTGAATTTCAAGTGTGAAGGAATTCATATTGATTTCCAAGTGTGGATGAATTCATAATGAATTTCAAGCGTGAATGAGTTCATAATGAATTTCAAGCGTGAATGAATTCATATTGAATTCGAAGTGTTAATGAATTCATAATTAATTCCAAGCCTGAATGAATTCATAGTGAATTCCAAGCGTCAATGTATTCATATTGAATTCCAAGGGTGAATTAATTCCTATTAAATTCCAAGTGTGAATGAATTTCTACTGAATTCCAAAACATTGAATTTCTATTGAATTCCTATTAAATTCCAAGACATTGAATTTCTATTGAATTCTAAGACATTGAATTTAAAAAAACACAAAAGTTTAATCAAGTTTTCGCGAAGTTTAAAAAATGTAATTTTGTTTATTTGTTTTTTCAGCGGACTTACCCCTTAATTCGCGGTCAAGTGCGCATCTCGTGACGGAAACATTATCGCGTTCGCAAACACCTTGTCACTCACGATTGTGGTACCCATGTCATTTACATGTCGAGCGAGATTAATCGCGCGATGAGGTGAGTCGACATGAACGTATACGTGTTTCCCGGGGATGAAAACAATCCCTCGATATCCCAACGCCATTGGGCCCCCGCTCTCCAGTCGGTTTTCAACTTCGTTCACTCGCGTAGAATTAACAATCGCCACTGCGAAACACTACCCTCGATCGTCACTTCGAAATTTGGTCAGACGTGATAACAAAAAAATGGAAACGCGAATAAAACGTTAATTACTGGTGAAGGGCCAGTGGGCGAGGGATATATAATTGAGAAAAGGGTCGAGGCAAACTCGGGAAAATCGTGGGATGGACATCGATAGAGAAACCATTATTTATTTGACATTCGTTATTGGTGACACGTGAAATTGCTCATCGATAGAGGAAAATAATATTTTAATTATATATTCGTTTAATTTGAGTGACGATTAAATTTTATATTTTATAAAAATCATATAACTTATGTTTTTTATCTATTTCTCTTTCACACCTAATATTTGTTATTTTATTTTTGTATTGGCATTGAATAATATTGAATGCATAATATTAAATGATAATTTATTTAAAAAATGTAATATTAAACATACGCGTAATTAAAATTAATTACAATAATAAATTAATAATATCTATTATGAAATTAGTTCATTTCCGTTTTTATTTATTCGAAGAATCAAAATATTGTTTTATTAATATTTAATAATGAAATCAATGATCATTAAAAAACAATTTAAAAAATAATAGTTTATCAAGGATAATAATGAAAATATTTAATGAACAAACAATTATTAATTATTAATTTATGAAATATTCGTGATGAGTTATTCATTTTAACTTGTAATTTTTTTTATTACTCTAGTATTGAATTTAAACTTTTACGTTTTTTGTTACTATAATATTGATATCCTTTTTCAGGAATTTTCGAAACAAGCGACCATATGAGATTTGTCGGTTGCGTGAATCAACGAAGAAAAAATGGTAGTTATGAGTTCTTACCAAGTGGAGGATAAACGAGCCGAGACGAGACGCAGTCCAACCCCTTTATGGATCCTCGGCCAAGAATATTCATCCCCCTCGTATCGAGTGACGCAAGTATTCGCGCCGCACTTTCTTTTCGCTAGCTAACCAACCGCGAACGATTCCTTTCCTTCAGGCTTTCCTCTCCTTCTCTTTTTTCCCTTCCGACTCGATAGTTGAGCAGAAGAATCACGGAAGCGAAACGAATCGATCGATCACGACGAATTTATAGTCGTAACGAATTTCTTGCTCTGTGTGTTTGTTTGGGTTTGTTGGGGTTTTTCGAATTTCGATTTATAGTCGTAACAAGTTTTTCACTCTGTGTGATTATTTGGGTTTCTTTGGGTTCCTTCGGGGTTTTTTTTTGGTTTTTCGAATTTTGAATTTATAATCGTAACAAGTTTCTCACTCTGTGTGATTGTTTGGGTTCCTTTGGGTTTTTTTGGGTTTTTCGAATTTTGAATTTATAATCGTAACAAGTTTCTCGCTCTGTGTCTGCAACGATCGAGAATCTCTGACCTCGTCCCACTTTTATCGTCACCTGCCGATCGAAGGAAAAAAAAAAGAATTTTGCGGAATAACCCACGGAAAGATTTTTTCTTCTTTTCTTTTCTTTTTCGAGACGGACAGGTACACTTTCCACGTGTTTGACGACGCATCCTCCCGATGTTTTTTTTTGTCTTCTTTCCAGTCCACTCCAGGCTTTTGTAACCGACAAGCGATAATGCACGGAATAATACTCCGGAATAACGAGACTCTCATTCACAACTTCGCACTCGACGAAACCCGTCGTTCAGTCGAGCCTCGGACTTCCGGCCAGAAACAAGCCACACAATAAATTCCTCGGGAGATTTTTTTTCACGCTGATGAAAAAAATAAAAAAAAAAGATTGCAAGCTTTGGAAAAAAAACTTCAATATTTTTATTGAAGCTGACGTTGTCTCAAAGCTGAACAGAAATTCGCGATGTTCATCGAAATCCCTTGAGTCCCATTTTTTTAACGATTTTATCAACGCTGATAAATAATCATTTTGCTTTTTACGACTTCACGACCTGCAGAGTAGCCGAGGCGAATTCGCGACCGGGGAAGTACGCGACACTGAAGTCCGACGTGCTGATTACTGATAGTGAGTCGAGTGATCCTTTCGTCGCGAATTTTCATTTTAGTATCTTCCCAAAAATAGGATTTTAAACAATATATTTATGTACATTGTCAATAGATAAATTAATGTGGTTATTGTAATTTATTATTATTATTAATAATCATTAATATTAATTGTAAATATGAAGAACAGTGAATATAAAAAAGTGTTTTTTTAATATATAAATTTTTGTCATTTTATTAATAACGACAAATATACATAACACGGAGAAGTATTTTTTTCGTTTTTTGTGCTTTTTCGAATTCTAATTAATTTTTTAATTAAAGAAAATTCTATAAATTCGAACTTTAATTAATTTTTCAATTAATTAATATTCTATAAATTCGAATTTCAATTCATTTTTTAATAATGAAAATTCTATAAAGTTATTTGACAGAAAAATTCAGGAGTATCGACATCAAGTATGAAATTAACGAAAACGATTTTTAAAAATCTACAGTGACGACCCCCGTGCTTACGGCGACCGGGAATTTCGTGCAGTCCGCGGACAGTCTCCACGCCGCGCTCAGGCCGATTATTACATTGGCGCAATGTTTCTCTATTTTTCCTGTGAGCGGTGTCAACAAGCCGGACGCGTCTTACCTCAGGTATCTTCACCGGAAGTTCCCACTATTTTTCTAGAGTCGAAAATAACTCGTTGAATAAAAAAATGACGAAATGAAATTTATAAATAAAAAATACAGATTCACCTGGCGGAGCTTCAAGATTTTGTACGGTTTTTTGTCGTTGCTGAGCTCGATTCTTCTATCCACCTGCAGTGTACTGCGCCTCATTTCGACCGGTATAACCTCGCCGAAAATGAGTGAGTCCTAAAATATTTCATTTTTTTTGCGACGACATGGAAATTAAATTTAAAAAAAAATTATTTCGAAGCTTTAAGTATGATGATCGAATTAATTTTTTTTTTTCGTTATTAAGCGACCGTCGTGTTTATGGGAACTTACTTCGTAACGAACATTCTGTTCCTTCGTCTCGCGATGCATTGGCCGAGATTCGCTTCCTACTGGGAAAAAGTTGAACGGGAATTGGCGCCTCGTCATCGTCGAGCATCGAAACTGAGCCTTGCCACGAGATTCAAAATCATCACGGGGGTAATAATGATCCTAGCTTTGAGTGAGTACAACGGTGACGCGAACATTTTTTTTCAAATTCAGTCTGTTAAAAAATGTATTTTATAGCGATAAGGATGAATGATTTTAAGATTTTTTGAGATTTTGAGATTTGTTGAAATTTTTCAAAATTTTAAGACTTTTTAAGGTTTTGAGATTTCTTAAGATTTTTCAAGATTTTAAGATTTGTTAGAATGTTAAGATTTTTTATTAATAATTATTAAAAAATAATGATAAAAAATTAATGATTTTTAAGAATAATTATTTAAGAATAATGATAAAGAAATAATGATTTTTAAATAATATTTTTAATAATTTCTTCTATGTCCTGTTTTAATTTATTTAGCTCGCGAATTTGAAAACTGATTTTCTTTTTTTTTTATTTTCCAGTTGAACACGCTCTGTCAATAATATCAGCATACGTGAGCGCCCTCAAGTGCGCCGCCCTTCGGGGAGACACCGACATCGTAGCGACTTACTTCCAGTCACAGTTCCCGCAGGTAAGTTCGGTCGACGACGAGAAGAAAAATTAGATAGGAATTACTGAAAATTGTGAAATACTGGAAACAGAAATTGTGAACGACATTTTGTTTTATCCAGGTTTTCAGCAGGACCGCGTACGCTCTGTGGAAAGGAATAATCGTCCAGGTGAGCAACCTTCTCAGCACCTTTTCGTGGAACTTCATGGATGTCTTTCTGATCCTCCTGAGCAGCGCTCTGACCGATCAGTTTCGTATTTTGAACAATCGCCTGTACGCTGTCAGAGAAAAGGTTCGTTAAGACTTTGAGATTCTAATTAGCCAAAATTAGGATGATGATGATGATGATGATTTATCGTTTCTCGTAAAAATGAGATGATTTCCATGTCTCTGGGTGTTTGTCCTTCGCTGATATTCGTAACGATACAGAATTGTCTCGTTGTGAAGGCGATGCCGGAATGGTGGTGGGCCGAGGCAAGAACCGACTACAATCGGCTGGCTTCCTTGACCAGACGCGTCGACGAACACATATCCGGTATCGTGCTCCTCTCCTTCGGAACGAATCTTTGGTTCATCTGCATTCAACTCCTCAACTCCTTCAAGTATTTATCCAAGAACGTGTTTTTTCCATTTATCATTAACGGAATTAAGGGAATTGATTTTCCGTGGTAGAAACGACCTCTGTTCGCAAAAGTAGTGTATTGGGATGATCGAATTTGTTCTTGTTGAGATTTGTAACGATTAGAAGTCGCACTTTTTTGTTTGGGCTTGTTTGGGTTTAGATCGAATAATTTGATCGAATTAGAAGTTGACCAGACTTTTTATTTATTATTTTTATGCAACATTAATTTTCGCGAAAACACACCAGCTAGAACCTAATTAACATCCCAATATAATCAGCGAGCCTCTATCAAACCGATTCATCGTGTCGTCGTTATAACAGTGGTCTCCTGTTATTTCCAGTCCGTTACCGAACATCGTCAAGACCGTTTACTTCTGCTTCTCCTTTGGATTTCTGCTCTCACGGGCCTCTGCGGTTTCCCTCTACGCTGCCGCCGTTCACGACGAGTCTGTGCTTCCCGCGCCCATTTTGTACGGAGTTTCCGGTTCCAGCTATTCCAACGAGGTAAGTCGTCTTCAACGAACGGCAACCCAATGTCATCAAAGCTAAACTGATTTAACCTTAAACCAACCAAACCCAAACTGATTTAACGTTCAACCAACCAACCCAATGCCATCAAACCCAAACTGTTTCAACCTTCAACCATCCAACAAAACCCAAACTGATTCAACCTGGCTGATCATTCCATGATCTATAATGGCGTTTGCTCGATCAGGTAGTGAGATTCCTGATGCAAGTCACTACCGACAACATTGGCCTCACCGGAATGAAGTTTTTCTCGATCACGCGAAGCCTCGTTCTTACAGTAAGTACCTTCGTAAGTACGATTCGGCTAATATCTCTGTTAATATCTTAGCCACCCTAGAGTCCTTAGCCGTTGTACGAAAATTATCATTTTGATTTTTCCATGCAACGATTGATGATTTGATGTCTTTTTTCCCTAAAAAAATCACAGGTGGCTGGAACGATCGTCACCTACGAACTTGTCCTCGTCCAGTTCAACGGACTTCAAGCAGCCAATCCGTCGAACATAACTCACGCATGCGAGGTGAAGTAGACGACACCTTTCTTGAAGACAGTATACCGTCCGAACAAAAAAAAAAAGATTTTTTTCTACACTATTTTCGTGCTTGGATGCGACACGAGTTGTTATTGAAATCGGTTTTATTGCGATCCTGAGAGCTTCGACGAGCCCTCTGCTTCAACCCTATCCTACTCGCAACTCCTCGAGCAATTTTTCCACGTCCGGAATCAAATGCGAAAGTCCATAAACACTAACCTGTTTTTTAATTTCTCAAATCATTGAAAAAATGTTTTGCGAACTTTGAGCAATTAAAAAATTCTTTAGAGAATTTTTAAATGATTCGATGAAATCTCTAAAGTGTTTTTTAATTACGCAAGTAATATGAAAATTTTACAGTTTTTCTCATTGCAATTAATTGCAATTCGGTTTTTACATTGCAATTTACAATCAATTGAAATTCGCAACCAATTTAAATTCAATTTTTAATTGCAATTTATATTTATTTTCAATTTATAATCGATCATTGTAATTAACTTTTTTTCCAATTTCCCAAAGCACTTCCCATCGATTTTGCAACGTGCGTTGATTTGAACTCTGACCCACCGAGCTTGTGCGAGGCGCTGATACTTTTCACGAGTTTTCCTTTTCCGCAATTGGTGTCGATCGTAAATCGAATGTTTGGACTCGTTTGTTCTTGTTCTAGTTGGACTCCGGGGTATGACGACCCAACAATGGGGTCTCTGTGTGTCCTGTATTCTTAATATTAGCGATTAGTTCGTCTAACTTACAAACGCGATATTCGTGTAAAACATGTTGTACATCAGACGAGTTATTCTTGAATTTTCGCGTCGCGAAAGGCAGCGCGTTTGGCAACAGCGATCCGGGCGTTAACATCTCGATTTTTAACGAGCGATAGAATTACGAGGCGTTTTGTGCTAAGTGATAATAAAACATCAAGTTAATATTAGAGCCAATGTGAAAGTTCTTCCAAGTCCAATCGAATTTCATTTCCTCCCAATATTTTGGGATACATTTGCGCCAACGAATTATTGATTCACGGGTCGCAAGTTTTGGTTTCTTCACGTAACTGAGATTGGAGGACCGGCCATGCGCGATCAACGTGTTACCCAGGCAACGATGAATGTTGATTGGGCTGTGACGAACAGTTTGGACACCAGTGATAACTTAGATTCTACAAAAGGATCAAGAAAATCTGCCATGTGAAAAAAGTCCATGAAGACACTGCTGATGGGATTCCATGGGTTTGCCGATCAGAGTCCACTTTTACGTTTGCAGGAACACTGAGTTGTGATCCATTTTTGGATTTTGGTGATGTTTGCTTCTGCAGGAATTCGTTCATTGGTTGATGAGCGTTCGTGTATTTCGCAGGCAACGTTAGCCCGATGGAAACAAATTACAGATCAAACCTATCAAAGTGGTTACCCACTTCGAATTCAATATTGGAAAAGTGGTTCGTCGATGCCCTCAAATTGGTGGAAACGATGAACGAACACGTGCAAGAAATCCTGGTGATTCTCAACGACGAGGACGATTCGAGTCGCCATGATGAAGAGGTTAGTATATTCGTTATAGTCGTCGTCATCCTTGCATTGAATGATAATGGCGCAAATATCTGAATATATGGCCATTCTGTTACAGACGATCGAACTTCTCATCCGGAACTTGGACGATCTGATTCTGAAGTACGAGGATATCATGGGCCTGCCTGATTCACCGCATTCCGTGTTCAAACACAAAATACAACATTTGTCGAATTCTTTACGTAGCGGTTTGAACGTCCTGGCTAAAATCACTGCTCATCTTTTTCTGGATATTACGGAATGCAGCTCCGATGAATTTCTACATATTATTTTTCGGTAATCACTGCGAGCATTTGATGTTGAGTTAATGTTGAAAAATTCGATTAATCGAACTTTTCATTCGTCGTAGACTGGTGATTAAGTACAACAAGATGCTCGACTTGGATCATCGCATGACGAATCCTGGGATCAATGTATTCTCGAATGATTGCCCACCAATGTTGGAACGTTTGAGGAAGATGTCTGTACCCAATATTTTACAGGTTCGTACTTAACGAAAAACTTAACTCGTTTAATTCTACTCTTCAATTCGTTATAATTACTTTCCTAATTAATCTCTTTTAATTAGCCCTTTAAATTAATCAACATAATTATTTTTTCGAAAAATCCTTTTGCTTTTCTATTTTAATCCGGAACTACAATTTGTTAAAAAAATCCTTGTTTTACAACCCATTATACATAATTCTTCACACTGCTCGGATTTTCATGAACAATATTTTGTTATTCTTGATTTTTCAGGTATTAGCGAGAAGCCGAGCCGAAGGATACTGCCATACACTCATCGACTGTTTGCTAGCTAATTACGAGCCTAACGACAACGAGAATCCAAAGTTTCCCGAATCCCCGGACGTTGAGATCTCCGAGAACTCCAGTATCGAGATTTATCGGTAAAATGATACTTGGATGGGTGACCGTTTCTTCATCTTGAAACTGACTGACGAGGCCTGCTTTAAAGGGCTCTGACGAAGCACATGACACCCCCGGTTGTTCGTCGTTCGATCACCAACGTGGGGATAGCGAACGTCGAGAGTATCGAAGCTCTCGTAAAAGCCCAAACGGAATACGTCGACACGGTCCTCGAAGTTGTCAAGGAAATTTCCGTGGATCTTCTTGGTCCCCGTTGTCTGAAAGATCGAAACGGTAAACCAACCTTGCATCCTTCATGCCGGGATTTGTCAAAACTAAAGCTATAAAAACGTCATTTCTGTTGGCTATTGTTTTTGGAGGCGAAGTAAAAATCAAGCGAAAAGCCAGTCGAATGGTTTCGGACTATTATCAGCAAGCAACGTGGGGTGCGGTTTCGAGTATCTTGGACCACGTGGTTTTGTGGTGGTCGAGGGAAGCGTTGGCAGCTCGACACAGCCAAGGAGCTTATCATCTCAAAGACTGGTTGCACCAATTTGTACAAGGAATGAACTGTAAGCTACCAACATATCTTGAATTTATTTTTTTTTCGATAGAAGGCGATCGTAAAATTCCTTTGATATGAGACATTTCCAATCACGTGACCAACGGTGATGGATCTTTTCAGTTTCACCCACTGTAAGGCCTGCCCTGCAGAATTTGTGCGACGCTTTGGGCTGCCACGTGACGATCACTGCTTGGGATCAGCTTTTCAGACTCGCTTACATATCCTCGTTCGAATCCCGTTCCACATCGTGTTCACCCGAAGTATCCATTATTTTGGTTTTCTATAGATTTTTTAATTTGTTAATTTTCAATCAAGATTCGATGATGACGTTTGCAATCTATGCTTTCAGGGTACGGACACCGGCCAAATGTTCGTCGAAGTATTTCAACTTCTGGTGACTTTGAGCAACGAGTGCGAAATCGGTGGCGAATGGGTCGTCGGGGCGCCACTCCTGGAGCTTCCTCTCTCCGAGCAAATAATCGTTTTGCACAGGCTCGATCACTCGGTACACACGGTACGATTGTGGGCCATGGAAGAGTCCAAACTGATCGCCCACACTTGGGATCTTGAAAACTTTTTTCTTCTGGTCAAGAGCGACGTTGTCAACGCCCTTGAAGAATTGTCTTATCTGAAGGTTGCTTTCAACGAAATTATCAAAATAACGACGTGCCAGTAAATCCTCGTTGTTCCTTGTTCCTACAGTGATCAAAATCCTACATTAATTTTTTCATAGCTCGCGGATCACACCAATCCACTGGCAGCTGATGACGTCAGTGTTCAGGTCTACGTTTGCGGCAAAATGCGAGGGAAAATAGTTTCCGAGGTCAATGCCAATATTCAATTGCTCAAGGTAATTAAGCTCGATCAAAGTCTAATTATATTCGTTATTAACTTTGATGATATAGTTGTGTTTTTTTTTTTGTAATATGGGAAAAGAAAAATCTAACGGTATGATAACTTTCCAGGGCGCGTCCTCCAGCTGCATCAGGACATTGGCTACGATTTGTCGGATCATCAGTTTGGCGAATTTGCACATGTGCTTTCCACGCTCGAATTACTGGAGCAAAGGAAGTTCCGCGGCGCTTCTAGAGCCAAGTTCCTACGTCGAACTGTATCTCGGTACTTTCGAAAATTTACGATCGATATATAATCGTCTCATTGTGATTTTTCTTTGCGCCAATAATAATTTTCCTGTTTCCAGTTAAGATGTTACTGCCAGTTCTGGAGGTCATACAGGACCACGAAATATCGAATATGATTTTGAAAATAATGTGCGAAGCTTGGCTCGATTATATCTATCTGCACAGGATCAAGTTCAGGCGAGTATAAAAAACAGGATGAGATATTTTTTTACTTTATATCAACTCGATTAAAATATTATCTTTCTTTCTCCAGTGAGCGAGGCGCTCTTCAACTGCTGACGGACTTTGCCTTCGTGGCCACTTGGATCACCGAGTGCCCCATAATATCCCAAGACGTTCGGAGCCATCTGCTGAAGAACGAAGTTCTCCGACGATGCGAGGGCGTCGGACGTTTGCTCCTGCGACATCCCGGTGAATCCATCACGATGGCGAAGCCAACGGGTGAGTCATATTCAAAAAGAAGTTTTACAGAAAAATTGCCAATTTTTCAAATCCATAACCTTGATGGCTCACAGCAATTAGGACGGACGAAAACGGCTCGCCTCAGTCGCTGGGCTTGCAAAGAATGCCAGCGGAAATGTACGTTCCCAATCAAGAACAATGGCTGGAACTTCGAGCCCCGAGACATTTCAGCTTGTGCTGCACCGAGGGATGATAATATCGTCATCAAATCCAACTCTGCACTTTCTGGCTCACAAAGCCAGCGACAAGAGGTTATCTACAGCAAGGCCATCACGCGAAACTATTGGAATCTGCCATACGTAGTTTAGTACACATTTCTGTGATACTATTATAAGAGTTAGTAAAATTTGTGATTTGGCTGGTACCAAACTCAAACAATGCGATTTTCTCGACGGAAAACGTATTTTAACTGATAGGCTATTTTTAAATATAGTAGAATTAGTAGTATTAGATCAATATCATTCAATTAATTATTGTCATCGCTAATTAAGTCTTGCCAAAGTCTTACGTCTATTTACGAACCCAAACAAACAAAATTACGAACCCAAACAAATTTGTTCATCTCTGTTCAATATATTTACACACACACATGTGCTTTTAAAAATCCAAAATGTACTGTATTTTTATGTATAATAGAAAATTCTCCATGTATATGTGAATGAAAATAAAATGAATAAACGTAATTGAAAGTTGACGTCATTTGTCTATTTAATTCCAAAAATCCATTCCTCTCTGTATCTCGAAAAATTTCGTATAGTCAACTCTTGTCGCTCATTTTCGAAGTCGAGTGAGTTTTCGTTCTGTTCAAATTCGTTGCAATGATCTCGAGAAAAAAGCGCGGGAAAATCTATTGAGAGATACTTCTTCGCATCTTATGTTCTCCTGATACAAAGTGCCCTGTGCGAACGCGGTTCCCATAGCGGGATTCAAAATTTCGCGCGTCCACCTCTTGCGTTGTCATATTCTCCTGATAGAAACCGAGTTTCCGTGCCGAAATTCCCAAACTCGCGCAAAATGTATTACGGGGCTAGAAAATCGCCGTTCGTAACGGGAAAACATGAGTAGAGAAGAGATAACGCGGGATTTTTTGAATTGCGAAAAATAACTCCTCGGTTGTCATATTATCCTGATACGATTCAAGTTCTAACGCCGAAATTCCCAACTCGCGCAAAACGGCTCGACGGTCTAGAAAATCTCAGTCGGTAACAGGATAACAGGAGTGTCTAAGAGGTAGCTCGTAACGAATTTAGAATACCTCCTCGACTCTCATGCTTCACTGTTACCAACCGAATTTTAACTCCGAAATTCCCGACTCGCGCAAAACGGCTCGGCGGTCTAGAAAATCTCAGTCGGTAACAGGATAACAGGAGTGTCAAAGAGGTATCTCCTGACGAATTCAGAATACCTCCTCGACACTCATGCTTCACTGTTACCAACCGAATTTTAACTCCGAAATTCCCAACTCGCGCAAAATGCACGGCGACGGCCGTATTGCGGTCGAGAAAATTTTTGATCGTATCAGGAGCGCAGAAGTATCAAGGAGGTCGCATCACCGAGCCCATTCCTACCTTACCTACATGCGACTCGTCGCTGGTCGACGAGCTTGCTACGTAAAGACGGCAGATGGCGTTGACACACTCGTTCGCGATACCTCCTTCGTTCTCATAAACTCCTGATACTTGCCGAGCTCCTGATGCCCAAATCCACAACGCGAAAGAAAGATATCGATGTGATTTTTTTCAAACTCAAGATGGACTTTCTTTTTTATACGTTACAAATAATAAAACAGTGCAATATATTTTGAAAATGATTTATTTTCATGAAATATCATACAGATTTCGTTATAACGATGAATACAAGTAGGAAAAACATTTACAAATAACAATCGACAAAAAATGTACAAATGAGATTAAAAATAGAGATTTGAGACTCGCAGTGTAAAAAACTATTCGTGGGGAGGGCGTAAGAGATTAAAACGCCCGAAAATACATCAAGCTTGTTTAGACGCTTCCAAAAATGCAATCATCTCACGCATATGATAATAACGCGATAAAAATACGGTCTTTGGGACGTATCGCAACGCGAGAGTTTGATCGTTCTCCTCCTCTGAGTCTCGTAGCTTTCTATCTCTTTCTCCCGTTCTCCCCCTTCGCTCAGGTGCTGTCGGAGATTTTTTCCTTTTGGTGAACGGGGGCTCCGACGAGGCCCTCGTGACACACATCAATGGAAGTGCCCTAACGGTATCCACCGAGTGACCTACTCATCGGTGCGTTCGAAGAAGAAGAAGGAGAACGAGAGCGAGCGACGGAGATCGCTAGGGTGGGGATGATGAAGAAGAAGAAGAAGAAGAAAGAGGAAGGGAAGGAGGAGAGGAAAGAGAAGAAAAAGTGGAAAGGAAAGAAACTCCCTCTGGGTTTTCCTTCACTCTTTCCCCTCCAGGTCTCCGCCGTGTTCTTCTTTCTCTCTTTCTACCTTCGTCGTTTTCACACGATTTCTTGTACATTTTTTCAATCTGTCAATTAAATAAATCAGAATGGAAATATATTTATAAATATTGATAAATATTATTAAGATAATCATCAGAGTGATTGTATATATATGTACATCTCCCTCTTCCTCAATCCGAGCACACGTGCCTTGATACAGTACACAAACTTTTTCCTCGGGTACGGTCGCTCATTCGCAGGTTTTGCTTCATCGCCGGCCGATTATAGACAGCCGACACAGTAATGAAAGCGTCCTCGGCGAGGATACTTCTGTCACGCGCCGCGTTGCGACCGTCACGATTTATAGCCTTTCGTTCTTTCTCTCTCTCTCTCTCTCCTTTCCTTCGCCACGAACTTGGCTCCCGTCATAACCCCCAAAACTGTAAAAATTAAACTGACGATTTTAAATGAGATCATTATTTTCGCACGGAAAAGATCGGGCTTGAAAACAGAGTTTGAGATTTACATCGCCGGAAGTGCACTGTGATTGAGAACCAGTTGTTGTTTTCGGAAATCTGGACTGCTCGAAGCTCTCGGGCTCGACAAATTCACCAGTGTCGAACACAGAAGGATTTTTTTTTCTTTTCGTGCAGTTCGTTTCGGTTGGTTGTTCGTGTACGGATTGTTTTTCGGATTATCTCGGTTTTTCTCGAAACGCAGCAGAGTTATGAGTGTGATTGGTCTGTTGATTCTTCAGGTGAGAGTATTCGAGATTACACCATCGCCTTTTTTGATTCAACGATCGAATTCCCAAGGAGTATCTGTCACAAAAAAATTTTCAATTAATAAACATACTAAATTAAAAAAAAAAAAGAAATTGACAATCCCAAATAATAGAGATTCGGTTTTATTGAACGAAACATCAAAAAATTAAAATTCCATTGAATAAAAAAGTTTTAAAAAGCGTCATTTAATCGTAATTGACGTTCGATTTGAATATGCGTCGGTAAATCCGAAGGGAAAGAGACGTTAATGTTTGAGCGATAAGGCTGGTCGTGGGCGATCGTATTTTGCTTGAGTATATCGTACTTATGGTGGCCCGTCTTAAAAAAAGGAAAAAGAAAAAGAATAAAGAAAAAAAAAGGTGTACGTACGTTGCGCGCTCGTATCGAACGGTGAACCCGTTCCGAAAGTCTCTCACGAGTGAGCGAGACGGTGAATAAAGTCGTGCGTAACGGTAGATGTAAAACCGCGTGGTATCATTCGCGCGGGGTTTTACAGATGTACATTTACACACATATCATTACGGCCGAGTGCAAGAGTACTCGGGTCTTCGGGATACATCGAGAAATTGGAAAACTCCTCGGGTCCCGATAAAAGCCAGAAAGGAGGCGGCGAGTCAACGGAAAAAAAAAACGAAAAAAATAAAATACAAACGGAAACATTGAAGCAAACGCGATTGCCCTTGCAGATAACGATGCTGCGGTCGACGAACGGACAGTTCGGTGGTGGTGGAGGTGGCCCGAGCACTTTCGGATACGACGGGTCTTCGGCTTGCAGCAAGCCCTATTCGAGAAACGCTCGTGCTCGTTTCGAAAAATTGCCCTGCGACTTTCGCCGACAGAACTGGTGTACCATCGCCGGAAGCACGTATCCCTGGTAATTCCTTCGGATCTTCCTGAAATAATATCTGTTTTTCATTATTCTTCATTTCACGAGTATTTACGTAACAGAGAATTTATTATGGGAATAGGTTATGTTTGCTCCGAGTTTTTACGCGTCGATAGATATTTAAATTTGAGCTTTTATTAGCTTAAATGTAAACATTTATCGACGCGTCAATGATTGTTTATTGAAAATAAATATTTGTAAATGTTTTCTTATTAAAAATAAAAGCTATATGAAATATTAGTGTTTATATCAGAGCTAATAGAAATAGCGATTGAGTAGAAAAAATAGGATGAAATTTCTCTTTCTGTGGTTCCAATTATCAAGCACGAAAAATTTACAAAATGTCGAATAGAGTAGAGGTCCGAATAAATTTTCCATTGAGACATTTAGTGAATTAATGAATCGTTTGATCGAACTTGTATCGGATTCCACTCGCCGTTTAAACTTGCTAATTTTTCGTCGCCGTATATGACGCGACGAGTATTATTTTAACAGGTCAGCTGATACTTACGAAGAAGTCCCCATGGCTGCTCCTATCCCTGTCTCTCTCTCCCTCGGTCTCGTTGACTCCGTCTTCGTCTAGCGATCACGAGCTTGTTGTGTATTCCCCCTCCAATGGCTACTGCTCGATACGAGAGTGTGTCAATACTTTCGAGATGCGGTCTCTGACACACTGAACTTGAAATATCCCACGTGGAGGAAACGAAAAAAAGAAGAAAAAAACGAAACGAAAATCGAAATCAAGCAGGCGAAAACGTTCGGGCACGAATTTTTTCTCGCTGAAATAAAAACGATTCACTTAGCATTTATTTTTTACTATTACTACGCAATTTATCAGGTTATCATTTTTATCGATTCAATACTCCAATTTTTTTGACTTTCACTTTTGCTGTAATTATAAATTCGTAGAATTTTGTTTTCAAATAAATGCGATTATTATTATTATTATTATTATTCACTGTGATTTTTAAGGAGCGATAAAACTCCGTTTAGAAAATACAAGATTACGATTACAATTTTTTGTCCCTCCTGAAGGCACGCGGTACGTCGTTTCGTCCAGGAGAATCAGGGCCTGATGAGGCGAATGTACGGAGACGAGAGGCATATAAACGTTCTTAAGGCGGAGCTCGAGAAGAACGATATTGAATTGGAATACGAGGATCGATATCAGAGATACACGGACGACGAGTCGAGGTATAAGATGATTTTAGCCAATTATCATAGGCTCTTGAGAAAGCGCTAATATATTAGCGATTTAATCGAGCAAGCTTCGAGAGTGAAGAAAAAAAGAAACGAAATAAATAGCTATATGATAAAAAATAGATATTTTCTTTTCTCGTTTTGTTTGGGTTTGTATCCTTCGGTATCTATCTCTGTCGCTCTCGCTACAAGACGATTTCAGTACGAGGACGAGTACGGGAATAACATCGGGAAGAGATCGAAATCGGTGAACGAGGATGTAGAGGAGGGAAGAAGTTACACGAGTTCGAGGTTGAACGAGGCGACGACCGAGGACAGCCCGACGATGATTCCGAGTTCGTCGTCTTCGGAATCGGCAGAAAATCGGCAAGAGACAACAACGACAACGACGACGAGCACAACGACGATTTCAGGTTCAACCTCGTTGACCTCCACCGAGAGAATCGAGGTCAAGGTGACCCCTGATAACTCCTCGAACTTGACGATCGTCAAGAACGCTACGGAGGTTTACAGCTCGTCCGTTACACTGGCCGATCTCGCGACCATCAAGAATTCCAGTCTCAATGAAATCCCCGGACAATCCGAGGTCACGAGGAACGAAGAGGATTCCGTCGGAGCGACCAGCTTGCCGATCGTTGAGGATTCCACCGTTGAAAATACCAGCAGTGAAACGATCACCCAAACTTCCTCGTTTTCCACTTCACCGAGCATCGATCGCATCGACGATGGTGTTGACTTCAAGGATTCCTCGTCGTCCAATAACGACCAAACTTTCGCAGCTAGCGAGCAACAGTTTCGTCCGAGACCCGAGTATCGACCGAGCGAGGATAAAACCCCCAGACCTCATCTCGAAGGCCAATTGTTCCAGGACGTCGCGGCCAAGGATCAGCCGGAACAACCGGTCCTGAAACTTCGCGGAGTGTCAGTACAATCCTGAACAATATTTCTTTTTCCTATCGTTTTTTCTATCCTCTGATCGTATTTTAGTTCAACCGATTTTTATCGAATTCCATTTTTTTGTTTTTTTTTTTAACGATTTTCCTGTTATTCGAATTAGCGAGCTCGAAATATTTCGTTCATTTGCTTGGGTTTTTTTTGCGTTTGAAATAATTCGTTTATTTTCTCATACCGATTTTCTCGAATTTCCTACCGATCGGCGCAGTAACGCGTGTCCGGTGAAGGAGGAAGTCGTGGCTCCGTTCTGGGCGAACAACACCCGAGGCGAGGTCCTCGCGCTTCTCAATCTCTATCCTTTCGAGCAGTACGTACACTGGGAAAAATGCACGTGAGTATCTGCAAAATAAAAAATTAATGTAAACATTAAAAAATCGTATAAAATGTCATAAAAATTAAAAAATCGTAAATATCAAAAAAAAAAAATATATCAGGAATGTAACAATACTTTGGGTACGTACACAGGCACGAGAACAAGCAGATGTATTGCCGGGACGGTTGTCGATGCGAACAGCAGTACAGGCTCCATCGTCTCCTGGCTTACGACCCGAGCAACGAGTGCCGCGGTATATTCAGTGACTGGTTCAAATTTCCGAGTTGCTGCGTTTGCCGTTGTTACGATCTTCCGGTCGAGTTTCGGGTGACTTCGCGCTCGCCTCGGATCGTCCACAAGCAAAAGCTGAGACTTCGACCACCGGGACAGGGTCGTGGTTGAGGATGACCGAGATATCCATATCTCGGATTATTCGAACTCCACTCAAGTTCCAGAAGGCTAGTGAATCACAGAATTGACTAAAGCGAAAGTTCTCCGAGGCGAAACAGAAATTCGTCAAACGATCGTTCGATCTACGAGCTTTTTAGCCGCAACAACATTGATACATTTTATCGATCGAACTTGTACGTTTCTAATTGACATCCGCGAATTGATTATTCTTAAAGTGTAAAGAATGGCGTGTAAAAAATTAACAAAAAAAAACGGATCGGTCTCTGCACGATATTTAATTAATGAATGTGCAAGTAATTAGTGCACGGGTAATTAGTGAACGTATGTGTAATTAACGAACGTACAAGTGAATAATTTGCTCGCGGATAATTAATGCGTGCGAGTAATTAACGAACGCACGAGTTAATTAATTAACGTGCGAGCGATTAAATCATTTTTCGATAAAACGCGACGTTCGACCTGTCGTATCTCGAGCGAAAAAAACAAGCGATACGAACTCCGTCCACGCATACGGTACACACATGTGACCAATGTTCGCCATTTATCGTGTATTTAATATCATCGTTCGAAACAACTTTATATACATATAGATAATATTTATAATAGATACAGGCACGCATTCGAGCGTCTCCTCGCAGTTTGTCTCTCTCTCTCTCTCATTCTACTTCCGCTTTTTATCCTTTTTCCCCTTCTCGTTTATTTCAAATTTACGAGTAAATTTGTTCACAACTCCAAAGTCAGGGATCGAAGAACAAGATTGTCGGGCAGGGAAGAAAAATCGCCGACTGATATTCCCGCTCCTTTCTTTGGCTCTTCTGTGCCTTGCTCGAATTTTATTTCAGCGAAAAACGATTTTTTCTATTTTTTTTTCTCTTCCGAGCCCTTTCTCGTTTTTTTCGATCATCTGACGCGCGATAAGGTATATAAGCGACGCGAGTTACGATCGAACGTAGTGTCGGTTAAGTTTCACGGTTAATACTCATATTCAGTTTGGGAGGGTCCGAAGGATGAACGTAAGGGAAACGTTCCCGAAGCTGTGAACGACAGCGGGAGATTACAACTTAGTATCTATTTTTCTAGAGTACATTTATCAGTTTCACAAAAATTTATATTTATATTTATATATATATATATATATATACGCGTGTGTGTGTTTGCAGGTCTTACGTAAAACAGTAATGATAATAATAATAATAATCAAAATAATAATAATAATACTTATTATTATTATTATAAGATAAAATATTAAAAGCGTTGTAATGGTAATTTCCAGTTACAATACATTTATGTACATAAAGTAATAAGCGTGTAGAAATAAAGTTGCGATTTAAAAATGTTCAGTTTTTTTTTTCTTCCATTTTTCGCGATCGAAAATTTGTTGAATCGAAACTTTCGATAAAAACATGGTTTTTAAACAGAAAAAAAATATTTTCCACAAATAGCCGAGAATATTGTTTCCGACTTTTTGAAGATTAAATAAAAAAACATGGTTACGATTGCAACGAAAATTTGTTGGAAAATCGAAGTTTCATTCCGACACGCTTAATAGTATTGATAATAGCGATATTAATTATAATATACTGATACACATGTAATCATATATATACACACACACGCAAACACACACACAAATAATTTTATAATAATACATAAAGTACGTCGTGTATAAAGAAGCTGTGTATAAATAGGAGTATATATATTTATATATTTATAAATAACGGGCTAATAAAACATTTGGTATAAAGACCATTGCAGGAAAAAAAATTGACGATAAAAAAATTGTCCTCGATCATTGAACCAATTTACGACGATATCCGGTAAAAAAAAACGCGAAGGGTTAGGGGGGAGGGGGCTTTCGTTCGAAAACCGATGTGCAATGTCACAACGCGTGATTCGAGTTTTACGTTTTTTTCCTATAATTAATCCGCTCGGAGTGTACGTTTGTAGTGTGTCGAAAAATGAAGAATAAATTGACGAGTGATCCACTGAATAAATGCATCTTTATCTGATATCGAAATAGGAAAGAAGAATTTGGCACGAAAAGTTGACCCTACCGAGTCGGCAGTGTGTCTGCCTAATTATACTTTACTCGATTTTTTCATTTTTCCCACACTTTCCGATATTTTGTTGCTCCGTTCCGGGCGATTACAAAATTAGATCTTTCGTTTGGGCTAATAATCTCGTGGCGAAGGTTTTAAAAAAATATGAAGCTTACACACGAGTGGATTTCGCCTCGTTGGCAAAATTGTAAGATGCTCGTAGAAAAACAGTTAATCAGCGACGCGCAACAACAGTCGTAAACGACCTCCTCCACTCGTCCGTGTTTAACAATGTTTCAACCTCGTTTTATTCGTTTAATTATTATTTCTTTTTCTTTCTTTTTTTTTTTATCGATTTTGCGGTGTAGAAATTCAGAGAAGATATGGCTAGAGCGTAGCGTCTAATAATGACCGATTGACTATTTTCGTGTCACCGATTTTCGCAACGACGAAAATGTAAAAATTGTTAATATCCAGAGCAGTGAATGGATCATTGATTGCACAGGCACAAATACACACACACATACACACACATATAATAAAATCGTCGCAATTCCTGAATCTCTCTCCATGTATAAACCGCAAATATTTTTGCCTCTCGCGTCTCGATATAATTAACGAGTACGAGACCGACAATCATCATCGGCTCGTCTGTATACAGGTTCGTATAAAAAATACTTTTACACCGCCGGGACTCGAGATTCGAAATCGAATGTAGAGTTTTGGCCGAGGGTTTGGGTTTGTTCGGGTTTGGACGAGAAGAGACGTTTCGAAGACGTTAAGAACAATGATAATCACAGGTAGCGATCGGATAGGAGGAGCCTTAAAATAGCGTAATCACACGTGCGCACGTGCGTGTGTGTGTGTGTGTTTGCGCGACGAGAGTCGAATTGTCACTGGAGAGCGACAAGCGCAAAAAGGACGGACGTACTCGCGTTTTTTTTTTATACATTTCGTTTGTCTTTTTGTCTGTTTTTCGTGAAATCATTGGGAGCACGGATTAAAAAACCAACAACAACAATAATGATAACAACAACAACGATAACAACAACAACCACTGTATAATGTGCACAATTATTATTGCTGCCGTGAGAAGAAATCTTCATTGTTTCTTCGTTTATTTATTCAGGAATAATTGTCGCCGATGCTCGGCACCGTGCCGCCAATTTTTCATTTTTTTTTTCTTTCCTCCTTCTATTTTTTGTGAATTTTCGTTAATTTGAAGAATTGCGCAAACGTGAACTAAAATATTCGCTTTTTTTCGGTCCCCGTGTATTTTTCGTTAATTCGCGATTATTTGTTTTTTTTTTTAAAATAAATTCTCAATGGCCTTTTTCTTGTGAAAGCCAAAGGAAACATTGATCAGGATCCAAAGCGATGATAAAACCTTCGTGTAACAATGAACCTCGTTATAATTAATGACGAGTCGAAGATCGATATAACTTTCCAAACTTTCGAACCCAATTTTGACTTTTTTTTTACTTTTCGTCGAAAACTACGAGTTTTGAAAGAAAAAAATCGGGTTCGAAAATTTCAGCTATCCTTCTCGCACTCGTATGTCACGTTTTCCGCTTCGCGTCGAATCGATATGCACGGTAGATTGTTTACGTCCCATTCAATCTCGTTTGGAGTAATTCGTTACTTCAATCGCGAATCGCATCCTACGAACACGCGATGAATACAAAATTGCTGTGTTTATTATTTATTTATGAGCAACGAGAGACGAGACGATGGGAGCCTCGATCACGCGATACTAAATTATTCATTCATGAATGGACGAGCTTTCGATCAAGAGAACGGAGAGAGAAAGCGCGAAACAGAGAGAGGGAAAAAAACTCGGAGCTTCGGATACGAAAAAAAGAGTCCACGAATTCTGGGCTGTTTTCACTCGTCGCATAGAAATTAGATGAATACTATCGAAGACTAGTCGAAGATCGTTGCGATCGAAAAATTCACGAATGTTCTCGCAATTATTGGGAAGAAACATATTTTTTTTTGTTTGGGTTTAGGTTTCAATGTTTCCAGTAATTTTGATCTCTCTCTCTCGCTCTTTCTCCGATAAACCCAAACAAACCCAAACACATTTATTTTTGTTTGGGTTTCTTTTGGGTTTGAGTTTCGTTGTCTTCAGTCGTTTTTATCTTTCTTTCTCTCTCTCGCTCTTTCTCCGACTTACAAACCCAAACAAACCCAAACAAACACATTTCTTTTCTATTTTCTTTGGGTTTGTTTAGGTTTGAGTTTCATTTTCCCCAGTCGTTTTTATCTGTCTTTCTCTCTCTCGCTTTTTCTCCGACATACAATGATCGCAAATGAGCTGCTCTGAAAGTGTGCCCGATCTTGAAATATCAAAAGTGCATTTTATTCGAATGTGAATATTAGTGTACGCACAGTAAAAAATACGTAGGGTGCGATGTGTGATTAGTTGCTCTTATTGCAGTGAATTTCATCTATACGTCCCCCCGCCCGCGCTTTATTAATTCGTACGTAAAGGATGAGTTTATATCAAGACGATGATATGTGGCGATAAGCTGTATACACGTATCACAGTTATGTGATTGAGAATATTATCGGAATCACGTTTTTTTTTTGCTTCATATGTTCGTTTATCTATTTTTTTCCCCCAGGGTTTTTATCTTCTAGTACTTTTTTTGTTTTTCCTTTTCTTTTTTTCTCTTCAACGCGTACGAGGAGGCGAGAGTGCTTCATCGGTAGATTTTTACATTATCACGGTCACGTCGATTTTCGCAAACTCGCTTCAACGCGGATCCCAAATTTTCGCGTTGTTTGAACATTTGCATCGTTGTAACGAAAATTCACATGGCGTTCGCTCATTTTCATTGGGATTTCGAAAACGTGATTTTTTTATATCTCTCAATTGAGTTGATAAAAAGGTTTCAGGATTTTCCGCAGTTGAGATCTATTGAAATTAAAACGAGTAAAAAAATGAGTCATTTTCATTTCAACGTTGCAAATTTCGATGGCATTTCTATTTTTTCTTTTCTTCCTCATTTATTTTCCTGGCTCTTCTTTATGACGCTTTAATTGTAAGTTTAAATGATTTAAAAACTACGTTTCGATATCTCGCTTCAAATCGCGATATTCCTTTAATTTTTGGTCTCGGTGTAATTGTGGGTTTAAACTCACGCTTAAAATATTGTCCCCGGTTGGAAGAGTGAGAGAAATAAAAAAAAAAGAAATTCGAAAGATGAAGAGTGACGAGGGAGGGAAAAAAGTAGATAAAAAAAAAAAAACAAAAAAATGTAAGTTTTGAAAAATGTAAAATGTTCGATTCGTTTTTATCTTTCTCTCGCTCCCTCTCTTTTCTGTCTCACTCTCTAGGGGAAGGACGGGGATTTCGGAGAACAAAAAAAATTGATCCATCGCAACCTAAGCTCTCAAGTGTACGCGGGCTGTCCCGGAAGTAGAAAACTGCCAAGTCGGGTATCGAATCGATTGGTGAACCACCGAGGTTCGATCGAAGCGAAAAAGATGGACGAGGGTTTTTCCAAGTTAAACCGGCTTTTTATATGATCCGTACTTCCGGAACGCCCAACCGGGATATAAATATACAGCTGTCACGTGTTTTTCCACGCGGTTGCTTCTTTTCCCCATTTTATAAGCTCGTATGGAAGAACCTCGAATAAATTCACGAGGAGCGACTTTTCGCAACGATTGAAACTGAACACGTCAACATTATTTACAATTGTTCGTTTTCCTATCGTTTGTTTCTTCTTTGTTTCGTATTGTTTTTTTTCAATTCGCAATTGAGGAACTCGAAGTGTGTTTTTTTTTGTTCTCGCTACGATCAATTCCAATTTCGATAAATCGAAAAAACTAATCAGCGTTCGTAACGCCGTGTAATATCAATTCCTTGGCTGCCGCGATACGCGGTGCCACGAAGAGCATTGTCCATCGTGACGCAGCTCGAAGTGTGCTGAAACTTTTTTTTCCGTTCGTTCGAATCGCATTTCTGCTGTTGAACGGTTTGTTCGCGGGGATAAAGTAACGGGGACGATGCCGATCTCGAGGCGGGACGCTATACGACGTAAATGAAGAATTCTTCAAGGACGTGGGATTCTTCTCTCGCTCCTCTTTCGTTCTTGCCTTTCCTCGTGTTCACTGACGTTTTCTCTCCCAGAGGATGATCATGGTGATAAGAATCGACCCGTTCAAGGTCGACTTCCAGGAGCTCGAGGAAGAAATCCTCAAGAGGAAGGAGAACGAAAAATATCCGCAAAGGGACGTGTTTGGGTTTCCATGGTGTTTCGGTGTGCAAGAGAAACGATACGAGAAACTCCAGCTCGTGGACAACCCTCCGGTTGACACGTGTCCGAAGATCCTTTCCTTTCTTCTTCTTCGTCTTTGTTTTTTTTTCTCGATTGATTTTCGACGTAAGGGCCCCCCGGGTGGAATTAGATCGACTTCCACTGCGGCTTGTGGGGACCCCCCCGTTGATGTCAGGGAGGCCCTCTAGGTACCCACAACGCTTTGCTCTGCTCGTCGTCGACCGCTGACTTAACTTGCGTACAGATGTAAGCCACGTTTACTCCCGCGGGAATAATCGCTGCGAAATTGGAAAATCGTCGAATTAGACTTTCCAATTTTTTTACCAATTTTTCCAATGTCATCGCGATTGTTTTGGAAAAAAAAAAAAAACAAAAAAAAAATTTATATAGAAACGTAACGAGTGATACTCACCGGAAATGAAGTGTCTGTACTCTGCCTCGAGTTTGAGCGCTTGTTCGTACATCTCTTTCGCAGCTTTCGCACTGACCTTGTCGCTCGGATATCTCGAGTCTTTGACCTCTTTTATTTGCTTCGTGCTCTTGAATTTAATGAGTAAAACGATCGGATAAATCTGATGCCGATGAAGCCGTTCGAGCGACGCGATCGATATATCGAGTACGCAGTGCGAATTTTTCGCGCATATATCCTTGACAGCTTGTACAGTGGTGCACTCGAAGTAACTCCCTTTTTTCCGATAGTCGACGTAGAGGGAATCGCGCAAGCCTTGCTCCAGAGTCGCTTGCGAACAGTGCATCGCTTCGGGCAAACACCTCGTGAATTTTCCAGGAAACTCCTGGAGCAGTTTCGTCGCGACGCACTCATTCAACGGGCCGATTATCAGGATCGGCCTCAGAGCCGGATCTGAAAAAAAAAACGTATAAAAACAAAAAGATTAACTCTCGAGTGCACACTTCCGCCGCAAACCCATAAAATACATACTGCATGAATCTGACCCATGACGTTTTTCAAATTGTGCTATTTCGGTAAATATGCATTTTTTGGTTTTTTGTAGTAAATTATCTATATTTTATGGACCTAACTTTATTGTTTGACAAAAACGAAAATTAAATGCCAAAATATTCGCCCAAATTGAGGCATGCGTGGAAAAATACCTTATGGGTCAAAACAACCCAGTATTCACTCGAAGGGTTAAAAAGGCGATGATAATAAAAGGTCAAAAAATATCTTGGGAACAGAAGGCCTTACAGTCGAGTTTTTCGACTCTCTGATAGCTGGCTGGTAGATTTTCCTCGTTGAGGGTTCCGCTATCACTGTACCATCCAAGATTGACGCCGGTCAAGTGTGAGAGTTCTTTGCTGTCGCGGCTCGATGATCGCTGGTGTTTCTTCCTCCTGAAGAAGCTACGACGAGCGCTCGTAGTCGCGCGTCTCCCAGTATCCGCTTCGAGATCCCCGAGGGATCTTCTCAGTAAAAGTTCTTCCTCGATTCTGTAAAATAGAAACGATATTTAGACATAAAGAAAGCTTGATCCATCAACGAGACGAAAGTATCGAATCGACTATTGGCTCACTTGAACTTGCTGGGTATAATACCGCACTGCTGTCGTCTTCCGGTTTGATCGACAAGCCAAGCCCGCCAATGTCCCGGAGTTCCATTGAACATCGTATTATCAACGTAAAGTACATCATCCTTATTGAATCGTAATTGGAGGCTATCACCAACTTCGCCGACCCGATCGAACATGGCTTTAACGTAAAAACTGTCGCCAGGTTTATCCTTGACCTCGTTGTAGCGATCGGGCATGAATTGAGCGACGAGGGTGACTTTATCAGCGGGACGAGCTAGCTCGAGGGCGGCTTGTTCAGCCGTAGCTTGACGAAGATCAACACCGTTGTATTCGAGTATACGATCACCGGTTCTAAGCCCGGCATCTTCCGCGAGACAACCCGGCTGAACGGAATGGACAAATATTCCGACTCCGTTACCACCGACCAACGAAATCCCGAGATTCGAGCATTTCCGGGTTTCGATAAAGAGATAACGGGGTTCCATCGTCGCGGGACTTTTCTGTCCTTGTTCTTCCTGGGTCGGACTTCTCATAGTCGCGTTCTGTCGCTGCAGCGTCGTCATCGCTTGATTTATTTGTCCTCTGGTCAAAGTGCTACCAGCGCTCCTCAAGCTGTCCAACGTCACTGAATTCCTCATACTCTCGAGGGTCGCCGAATTTCTCAATTCCGGCTTACGTATGTTTATATCGAGACTCGCCGAGTTTCGAATTTCACGCTGTTGCTCGCGTTCCTGAGTACCTCGAACTTCCATAGACGCGGACGCGCGGATTTCTCGATCTCCTCGCATCACCGTTAACGTTGTAGCGGTAGGTTGCTGCTGCTGCTGCTGTTGCTGTTGTTGCGATTGTTGTTGCTGCTGTTGATCGCGCTCCGGTTCGCTCGTTTCAACGTGCGACTCAACCAGGTTCGTCTTTCGAGGAGCTTCCGGACTGTTGCAGGGAGTCGGCGAACCACTCCGACTGGGGACTTCCTCGACACCGACACCACCCGCTTCCGAGGAACTCGAAGAGCCTGAACCCTCGAGCTCGTTGTATTCTGGACGATAAGAAACGCTCGGTATTAATATATTTATTTTTCGTAGATCTAGGTTTTTCCTCGTCGTTTTCTTCTATCAGAGAATGGAAGAAACTAGGAGGAGAAAACCATGGGATGACAAGCTTTTGAAGGGACAGGGTTATTGATCATTTTTTTTTTTGACAATCGGGAATTTTGAAGAACTGTCGGTGCTCGTAGCGAAATCGCCGTAATTGCTAAGGTAGCGATGGCGGCCTTCCAATTCCCTAGGGCTCAATAGTAAAAGTGTTAGTAGCACGATGAATATTGATGCGATGGAGTTAATTCGCAGTACCGTCATAAATGGTACTCGTCCAAGGTATTAGTAGGTACAATATACACGAAAAACTACTGAACATCGAGTGAACGATTACGGGGAAAGCAGTCACGTGTGAATCGTAGATAGTGTCATGATATCGATTATGCGATAGAGTCTGTGTATTTCGATAGATATACTCACTATCCGGGCTGTACTGGACGAGCATAGTGATAGAGTTCCCGCACTGTCGTAGCACATTGGCAGCCAATTGATAGGTGGCGCTTCTCATGTTGATCCCGCATACCTCGAGCAGTTGATCGCCAATTTGTAATCCAACTTGGGATGCCAAGCTGTGTTCGCTGACGGTGGATACGAAAACGCCACCGCTCTCGAGACAGGATATTTGTATGCCTAACGGTTCGACGGATTTGTCGATGTGAACGCGTCTGAGTTCACCGGGTGCTGGTCTCGGTTGGGTGTAACAATAATCGGGCATACTAGCCCTTTTGTTGTTGCCTCGTACGTTACTTCCGGTGTTGGTACTAGCGGACGCGGCACTTCCGGGGCTGAGAACTTCCACGTGAAATGTTGGCATTGGACTGCCACGTTCGGAGGTTCTCTCGATGCTTCCGGTCGATAGTTTACCAACGCTCGATTTCGATGTAACGCTCGGATTGGACGGAATACGAAATCGTTGATTTTCCTTCTTACGTGGAAAAGTGCCGCCCTCGTAGCCATGAGTATAAGCCGGGGTCTCGTAAGCAACCCCGACCGGATGCAATCTGGTTTTATTGTTGTTGTTGTTGTTGTGATAGTGCAGATCTACGGATGGTGTGTGCAAATGGGCGAATCCGGGGCTGTACGGTGGCTCGAAACAGTAGGAACGTGAATCCGGCAATCCGATCGATTCGCCGGACTGTGCGGATGGCAGAGACGGGGGTGATGGATAACGGGACGGTAGAGAATTGTTTTGCTGGTGAGGATGATGAGCGTGCGCGTAAGGGGGAAAGGAAAAATTACCGGGTAGTTGATGACGAGCTTGACCGACCGAGGAAGACGACGATGATGCGGTCGTACCGGATACGCTGTACAGCTGGGAATGAGCACGATTGTGCTCGAGCGCGTGTGTTATCGGCTCGTTACTTCCGGCCGAGGCATACTTCGTGACTCGTCGTTTCGTTTGATGTTCAATCATCTCGCGATTCTTCACGTAGTCGGAAGTTTCGGAGGGTGTCAAGCTCGCCGTTGTCGTCGCGTTGTTGTTACCGCTCGTCGTGGACAAACCTCGAGCCTCGTTACTCTCGTAATCGACCACGGAATCCCTCGTCTTCTTCTCGATCGTCGTGCCGCTCTCCTTGAATTGTACACCAGGCGTGAATGACTTTTGACCGAACAATTGTGCCGATTTTGTGAAATTGAAGGATGGCGGTGTTTCGACCGCTTTGTACACTGTATGACGATTGCTCACGTTTGAAAATGTCGCCAGTGGTACGGGATTCGAAATTCTGTTGTAGTTGTAACTCTCGTATTTCGGTGGCTGATTCAGTATCACGCTTAGCGGTAATCTTTCCTTGGTTTTACGTGGATGGAGAATGGTACCTGTACCGTTTTGTATCAAAGGTACTCCACGAGCTTTTGGCCAAGTGCCACCGTTTTTCTCGATCTTCTCGGTACCCCGACGCTTGCTTCTCTTCAGCACTCCGTTGTTCGGTTTCTTGTAACTGTCGATCACCGAATCCAATTCCGCCAAGGCATCCTGCTCTTGCTTCTTTTTTTCATCACGATCTTTACTGTGACGACGACCACGCATAATATCCATTTTTCCACGTATATCGTCCCAGGCTTTTATTATACCGCTCGGTTTTTCGCTACTGACCGATTTCGATACTTTGTAAACACTGCGATCACCACCGAAGTTCGAAGCTATGTAACGACGCTCGTAATCGTCCGAGGTCGCTTTTAACATCAGTCGCTCGTGTTCCGTTTGCGAACAACTGTTAACCATTTTTTGTTTCTCGCTTGAGAAACTCGCGTCCATTGTTTCGTTGCTGGACGAACCGGCTGGTAGCGCTATCCCTTTTAGAGTCGTAATCGTCAGCACGTCCGCGTTGTTGTCGTTCAGTATCGACATCGCCTCGTGCGCAGAGTTTACCGTGTCCATTGGCTTGCTGTTGATCTGTGAAAATAAACGATTCGATCAGACTCCTTTCGTTCGCGTTTTGAAAATTATCGCAATTATTGAATAATCGTGTTTTTACAAGTTTTTTACGATTTTTCCATGGGAATTTTAGGGTTTGGGGGAAATTAATGGTTGATTCGTGTTCAGGGGTTAAAATTACATGGAAATGGACCAATAAAAAAAAATATTAAAAATCCAATTTTTTTTTTAATTTTGGGCAAAATACGTTTTTTTACTAAATCATTGGTAACTTTTTTTCCTTTAGGATTTGGTGATCCATTTTGTGCTCAATCTCTTCGTTATGATTTTCTCTTCAAAATGCTTTTTTTAAAATTGATATCCGATGATTTTTCGATTTTTGGCAGAATTTCAAAGTTGGACCATCGATTTTTGCCAATTGTTCCATACATACCCCTTTGCCTCTTTTTTTGCGATTTTTCAGGTGGACTTTCCGGGGAAACTATACGAGATATCGATACGAATCCAACGCCATTGTTTAAGTCAGGCAAAAACCTTTTCCAAACCCACCCAATAAATCTCCATAGTTTACAAGAAGCTCATTCTACGACCATTTGAAATTTCGTGATTTTTGAGATTTCGGAAAAGTGGCCGGGGGAGGCGAAATTTTTTTCTCCGTTTTTAAACTTTTAAAACGTTCTACTTAATCGGGAATTTTCTGCTGATTACGAATATGCCCGAGTTTTTGGCAAAAGTAAAAAATTAGACTGAGAAAATGCAAAAAACCTTTCTATAATATTTATTCCCACTTTTCTCAAGAAACAGAGAGTTCAAGGCGAATTAAATGGTGGGATTTGTCTTCAAGTAACTTCATCCAGAAGATACTCACGTTTAGAACTCGATCGCCGACAGCGAGATTGCCATCCTTAGCTGCGAGACTGCCAGGCGATATTTTGGCAATGTAGATGCAGTGATCGAGAGAAATGCCATGGGGAACAGAGCCAACCGGAAGTTGAGTGGTGCGTAGGGATCGTCTCGTGGAGCGTCGTCTCCTGATGGTAAGGATGGCAGGGCTAGAGTTGCATGACCTCAGAGTTTCGAGGATCATCCTCGTCGAGACGGAGGTGCAATCGACATTGTTGACGCGAACAATGCAATCGTTAACACGCAATTTTCCATCGACGGCGCTACCTTGACTGACTTGGGCGACGTAAATGCCGGAGTCGTTGGGATAATAAGGATCGTCTCGTCCTCCAGCTAGGACGAGGCCAAGATCGCTGTCTTGGAAGAGACGACTGGTGTCGAGATGAACGGCCAGACAATCCCAATCGTTCGGATCGGTTTCGTATTGGCCACCCGTAGTTGACGAACTTCCGGTCGATCGTAACGAGTGATCGCCACTTTCGATTTTCTCTCGCAAATCTTTGAGCTCTTTGGACGCCTCGTTTCGTTGCTTCTTGATATCGTCGGAGTCGCGCAACGCACCGGCCAACTCGGAAACTGCGCGGTCCCGTTCTTTTCTCAAACGATCGCACATTGACCGTAAACTTTCCCGTTCGAGAACGATCTGATCGCGCTCGCTGAATGCCCAATCCCGACGACGCTTCGAAACCTCCGCCTCCTGGACGGCTTCCTCCAATTCTGACTGGAGCGTGTCCATCGCTTTTCTCAACTTGTCCAGCTCGAGATTCGCCTGATCGATATTGTCCATTCGCTCCTTGTCGCGCTTCGAATAATCACGGGGATTCGACTCCCGCTCGATCTCCTTACTCGAGCTGTAACGCTCACGACTGTACGAATGCGGATCCGGACGATTCTTGTAGTCCCGACTAGAACCCTCCGAATAATCACCGAACTTCTGACGCAACTCGTTGCACTCCTTCAACGCCTCGTCTCGGTCGTGCAGAGCCGAGGATATCTCGCGGCGAAGAGTCTCGATCTGGTAGGTCAGAGTCTTTTTCTGCGACACGCGAAAGACAAAAATAAATAAACGAACCCGGGCAAACCCAAACGAACTCAAACAAAAAAGTAGTTAACGGAAATATCAATGTTTGGGTTTGTTTGGGTTTCCTAATATACGGGGATTTAAAAAAAATGAAAAGAAACGACCGAGCTTCGAAATCCAAACAAATGAAAAAAAACCTTAACGGCAATATCAATGTTTGGGTTTGTTTGAGTTTCCTAATACGCGGGGATTTTTTAAAATCAAAAAACGAAAAATCTACGAAACCCAAACAAAAAATTGTTGACGGCGAAATAAATGTTTCGGTTTGTTTGGGTTTCCTGAAACGGGGGAATTTTTTGAAAATAAAATAATAACGATAAAGCTTCGGTTCCTCACCTCGTCGACGTGCTGCTTGTTCTGGCTCTCGAGATGAGTGATTTTTGCGAACGCCTGAGTAAGATCATCACCGAGTTTTTCCATTTCCTTGTGCACCGTGTCACGCTCCCCCATTATCAGGCTGTACTCCTTGAGAGCCCCGTTTCTCTCCTCCGCGAGCCTCTTCATGTCCTTGCTCGCTTGCATACGCAGCACCATCGCCTGATTAATCTCCTTTACCGCCTCCTCGTGTTGCTGCTGCACCTTCGCGAGCGCCTCGCGATACTCGTTTCGCTCGTTCAACGCGATGTCCCACTGCTTTATCGCAGCCGTGCACTGCTGCTTGAAACCGTTTCTCTCACGGATCGCCCCGTTTCTCTCTTGCACCACGTCCTCGTATTGCTTCTTCAGACGGGCCGCTTCTTCCTCGGCAAGCTCCAGCTGTCGAATTCAAAACAGATTTTTAGTAGCCTGGAAATCGATCGATTCGAAATATAAAACTCCTTTTTCACAAATTTTCTAAAAGAAACCCAAACAAACCCAAACAAGTAAAATTTTTAGTTGGCCAGAAAATCAAACGAAAAAATAAAGTTCCATTTTCACAAATAAATTTTTGAAACAAACCCAAACAAACCCAAACAATTGAGATTTTTAGTTGTCCGGAAAATCAATCGAAAAAATAGAGCTCTATTTCACAATTAAATTTTGTTTGGGTTTTTTGGGGTTTTTCACAAATAAATTGCTTGAAATAAATCCAAAAAAACCCCAAACAAAAGAGTTTTGTAATTTCCCGGAAAATCAACTGAAAAAATAGAATTCCTTTTCACAAATAAATTTTGTTTGAGTTTGTTTGAGGTTTTACAAAAAAAATTTTTTGAGAGAAACCCAAACAAGCCCAAACAATTTCGATTTTTCGTTCTCCAGAAAACCAATAAAAAAATAAAGGTCCTTCATCACGCATAAACTTTTCGCTTCCTCAAACTCCATTTTCAAAAAGATTTCATTTTGCACCTTACTCTATTAATTTATTTTTCAAACACATGCTTCAATGATGTTTTATTTGAATAAAGCTCGAGTGAATCATCGACGGGTTGCTCGACCTATTTTTTTCCACAATCCATTTACGGTTCTTTGCATCGTGAACAAATGAGTAAAAAAAGAAGAAAAAAGAAGAAAAAAAGAAGAAGAAAACAGGCGACAGGGGGGTGTAAATCGCGGTCACCTTGTCAACGGTGGCGGAGTGTGACGATATCAAATCGTCGTATCTCTTTCTGAGGGAGTCGTACTCGTCCTTGAGTGCCTCGTACTTCCTCAGAACCGAGAGGTAATGTTGATTCATAGCGTCACCGGCGTTCCCAGTATCAGCGACGAAAACCTCCTGATTCTGGCAGCGCAATTCGAGGACCTCCTTCTGGAGGGCTTGGATCTCCCGATCGAATCGTTGTTTCTCGTTCATGAGATCGCTATTTTTGTTACGAAGAGCGGAGCTCTCCTGTGAGGTGGCCTCCAGCTGATTCATCGCTGCAATGTGCTGTCCCCTGTAGTACTCCAATTCCTTCATGGTATGCTCGCACCTGCGATAACGACCTTGCCCGTTTAATTATAAACAAAAAAAAGAGAGAGAGAACGATCATTTCTTTTGCGGCACGCTGCGACGCTCTCCGATTCGTCTATTTTTATTACGAAAAAAAAAAAGAAAGAAGGAAAAAAATCTAACGACATCAACGAAGAAACAGTGAGGCAAGTGTGCAAAAAAAAAAAATAGGAGGAGAACGAACGAGCGAAGAAAAATCAATAGCTCGAGGCCTCCCCACCTGGAGGCTCGCCTGAGGAACAATTCGAGCGTGCCTCTGCGCCTGATAACCGATTAGTTTTGCCATTGGCAACGAGGCCGGCAACGAGGAGAGAGAGGGAGAGAGAGAAACACCGAGGTGTGTGCGACAAAGTCATTGGGGCGCGATGATGATCGGGGAATAAAAAAGAGAGCGACAGAGAGGAAAAAAAAACGCTCGATCGCGCGTACGAGATGAATCTTGGTGATAAACCGATATCATCGGGGAGTGGCCTCGGCTGTTAAGGTATCCGTTCGAGCCTCGTTTTGCGATTGTCGATTGAATTAAAAAAAAAAAAAAGAGAGAATCTAGCTGGCCCGAGTTACGTCACCGGCAGCCTCGAGATTTTCGCGATTTTGAGATTCGGATTTATCTCTCCGCGATCGCGGTTGAGATTCTTCCTCGTAGCGGAACCAATCGTCGATATATCACGTGGATCCAACGTGGCGAAATTTCCACGAAGGGGAGAGAGATGTAGAAATAAGTTGAAGGATTTTTGTAAAAATTGATATAAGGAGAAAAAGTAAAAAAAAAAAACGAAATAAAAACAAACCGTCTAATCGTGTCGGAGTGTTTGTGTCTAAGGAGCTGGAGCTGGTGCATCGCTTGGTCACATTGAG